>BGNK01000282.1:178941-281218 GCA_003297005.1 Symbiodinium sp. clade A Y106 | reverse complement strand
GACTGCCGCTCATTGAGCGATACACTCCGAAACCCTAAGATGACAAAGCATGAGGACAAGCGACTCAGCATAGAGATCGCGTCCCTGCGCGAATCCCTATGGAGAGCCAAGGGTGAAGAATGCGGCGATCCATATTATTTGGACGACCGTCCCAGTGAGCCTACGGACGAAGTTCGATGGATAGATACAGATGTTATGGTTGCAGATCCATTGACAAAGGTCATGGAAAGTACCAAGTTNACAAATTGAACATAGAGCAACCAATTGATTCTGTTATCAAGAAAAGAGCCAAGCAGCTTCAGAGAAGGAAGACTGCGGCCCCTGCGGAACCACTGGAAGGGATGGACTAATCCACTCTTCGTTGGATTCCATGATCCACAGGCTTCTACACCAAAAGAGTCACGGGTGTGAAAGTGTGCTCAGTTGACAGCGTGTACGAAGCCTTGTAGTCTAAGTTAGCTGCTACTGTACAGTCCTAGNCAGGCTTCTACACCAAAAGAGTCACGGGTGTGAAAGTGTGCTCAGTTGACAGCGTGTACGAAGCCTTGTAGTCTAAGTTAGCTGCTACTGTACAGTCCTAGACATAGGAAACTAGCAGATTTGACTGCATGTGGGTGACCGCAGGGCGCCCTTTTTTGGGCCAAGGCTTAAGCGGGAAAACGACCGGTTTTCACAATATATATATATATACATATAATATGTATATATATATATACATACATACATATATATATATATATATATAGATGATACATATGTATACCCACATAACTGTATGTATATACATATACACACACACAGACATACACGCGCACACACACACAGAGAGACATACTAGTTATATACCTATCTGTCTACTTATCTACCTCTCTACTTCTCTATCTATTCATCTTTCTGTCTTGTCAGCTCTCAATCCTCCCGTCCGTCTATCTGCCTATCTCTATCTATCTCTCTGTCTGTGTAGCTGTCGATCTGTCTATCCAGCTACAACTATCACTCTATCTATTTACCTATCTGTCCATGCGTCTCTTTATGTTGTCTCGGTCTCTCTCTATATACATATATAAATGTATACAGATATGCACATACATACATACAGAGAGACAGACAGACATACACACATACATGCATATGTTTACGTGTATCCCTGCTAAGCACCACGCCCCCTTTCTCCGCCAGATGGGCTGAAAAACCGAAACGAGAAGCAAGACTGGGAGGAGGGGTGGTGGCTTTGGGTTTAGGGTTTAGGGTTTAGGAGCCATCGATATTTAGGGGTTTTAGGGTTTATGGGTGAATTTTAGGCATTCGGGGTTTGGGGCTTAGGACTTTAGGGTTTATAAAGGGTTGTTTAGGGCTTCAGGGTTTAGGGCGAAGGCACCCAAAGTTCGGGGTTTAGGGCTTTAGGGTTTAGGGTTTAGGGGTTTGGGTGAGAGAACAGCTTAAAACGATCAAAAACCCGAGATCCCACCCCCACAACCCTCAACCAAGACCCACACGAATTACTTCAGACCGTGTCAGCAGAGCAAGGTAGTTGGAGGCATCCTAGTGATCCCACCTACCCTCGACCAGTTCCCGGGCTTCATGGGATGAATAGCTATTCCCTGATAGCCCCTATAAACGCATACGATTAATAATATGCATGAAACCCTTTTGAATCGGAACCTAAGCCCTCTACTTGAGCCTCTATATATGTATATACATATATACTATTATTATATGATATTTTATTATATTGTATTATATTACAGTACATTTATACTGTATGAGTACATGGGCTTTGAGGGTTCTAACTGTTTAGCTCCGAGGTTAGGCGGCCAGAGATTCGGTACGATATAGGACAGCCGATTAAGAAACCGTGGGTCCCTATTAAGGTTCTGTTTTTTGTCACCCTGGGTCTTTATTAAGGTTCGGTAGATGAATTGTTGGGGTGGCAGGACCAAGGCTTCTTAAGCAGGTTCCTACATTAAGCCTCAATTTTGTTTGCATGACCAGCCCTAGATAGCGTTTGGGAACACTCATTGTTCTGCAATGCTGTTCTTGTGAGAGTCAGCTCACGATTCCTGGATCCCCCAGCCCTACACCTTAAATCTTAACCTATGGAACCAGAATCTTGAATTCTAAACTTGAAGCCTAAACCCTAATCCCGCTCCTTCAGCCGAAAGCCTTGGTTTTTCGGTAGCCTGCCATCCCAAGCCGTGGGTCGAACTACGAAGCAGGAAGATTCCGTGGGCAGCTTCCACACGCAAGCGCGAATGGCTCTAGCCTTTGCTCTGATCAGAGTTTAGGGTTGAGGGGTTTAGGGGTTTGGGGTTGAGGGGTCTAGGATTTAGGGGTTTAGGCTTCGGATTCCCGTGTAGTGTCATCATCTTCGTCACTATCCGCATCACGACCGAGCTTACATTGCAGTGACCGTACGGAAGAGTGCCAAATCGATCAGTAAACTCAGTAAACATAATCAGCAACAATAACAAGGACACCACTTAGCAAGCACACCAATCATCATCGTAAGGTTACAGATTTGGCATGACGCTCCATCACGAAACAACGCCCTCAAGCCTCATGCCTCAGCACAAGGCTACTGCAAACCCAAACCCCCAAATCCTGAAGCCTAAATGGGAGTTTCCCAAAATAGGGGTTACCTTATTTTGGGCTCCCTATAATAAGGATCCTACTATTTAGGGTACTATATTAGGCTCCCCTATTTTCGGAAACTCCCAAATCCCTCAAACCCCCAATCCCCCAAGCCCTGCACCCCAAAAAGCCGACCGAGGCGGAAAAGGTCCCACCTCCTCCAACTCCGGTTCGCTCCAGGGCCCTTTGCATCAAGAAATTGTGCAGCCCCCAGAGCCGTTATTAAATTTTAAGGTTTAAGGTTTAGGGTTTAAGGTTTAGGGTTTAGGGTTTAGGGTTTACGGTTAGGGTATTGTTGCTTCATTACCACCAAATTGGTATAATGGGGCTACTACGTATTGTTGTTATTGTTACCCCTGCTCTTGATATTATCATCAAGACTTTGTGCAGCCCGCAGAGGGCAGTTATTATACTATAATTTGTTCATATCACTCCGATTCTGACGCTTATTCTTAATCAGTCTTAGTCATTATGACGATGATTATGATTGTTACTGACCTTTTCTTTGCATCAGTTCGCATTAGAGCTGCCATTCATTGGCCGGTCAGGAAGAGCTTAGTATATGGTCCTCAGTATTGGGAATGGGGTTTTGGGCGGTGTTATACCGTAAGGACAATAATTATCACTGTTTATTTATGCACCTAAAGTGCGGTATTGCCGCAGCAGAGTGCACAAAGTTCTTCTATGCGTGCATCTTATTGTTGCGCACATTCTGGCTTCATTCTGCGCGCATACATGCAAACATACATACATGGTCCTATCTTGAGCAATTATGCGGACCCTGGTGTCTCCGGAGTGATCCGGCTGTCGTGGCAGAATCTGTAATGTAGGTGTTTCTTGTTGAACATTGTTCGTCGAGTTTTTGGGTATGTTGTAGTATATGTCAACAGCATAAGTACATAGGGGCGAGAAGATTTTCGCTAATTATTTCGGCTTCAAACTTCTATTGTTGGATGACGGATTTTGCAAGGCTGCTGTACGGGCTGAATGTCCCCATGTTAGCGAAGTGCTAGTTTGTATAGGGGATCAAAGGCCGATGTGATAAGAACAAGGCCTGGGGATTACCTCAAACTGCAGGTTTTTCAACAAGAAGGGAGCACACTCGGCATTTGACGGCTTTGATGTTTTGTGCAGTTGTAGCCACTTCTCTGCATATCCTGAGAGTAAGCAAGAGCATGCAGAGTTGTTGTGGGGCCACTCGTGATTCGTGGCGGGGCCGAACTGAGATGACTGTCTGCACGCGGCAGTACTGTAGACTTCACACATCTGAGCAGGTTGATCTCAGGACCCAGTATATACTTACATTGCCCAGGCATCATGGATGTCTAGCAAAGGTTTGGCCGGCAACAGAAGCATGTGAGAGAGCAGAAAGCTGTGAAGTCGATGAATGCCATGGGTCGTCACAGAGTGACCTGACAAGCGGATTGTCTGCCAACTTCCAAATTAAAGCCAGGAGTGAGTCCAAGCTGAATACTACTGCGACTGCGATTACTGTTAAACAGTTGTTGTTGGTGTTATGATAATCAGTGTTATGATTATTGCCGCTGCCGTTGCTGCTGCTGCTGCTGCTGCTGCTACTACTGCTACTGCTACCACGACTACTACTGCTACTGCTACTGCTACTGCTACTGCTACTGCTACTACTACTACTACTATTGCTACTACTACTATTGCTGCTGCTGCTACTACTACCACTACTACTACTACTGCTCCTACTCCACTCCTACCTACTACTACTACTACTACTACTACTACTACTACTACTCCTACTACTACCACTACCACCCTAAATGTCAAGCCCTAAAACCGTAAGGCCTAAACCCCCAAACCCCTGCACCCTATAAAGCCTCAATAGAAACGACCTTTAATGAGGCCCAGAAGGAACCCCTAACATTTACCCCCAAAGCCCCAAACCCGAAACCCCAAACCCGAAGCCCAAAACCCCAAACCCAAAGCCCCAAACCCTAAACCCCAAACCCTAAATCCTAAACCCTAAACCCTAAATCCTAGACCCTAAACCGTGCGTAGATGTCAAGGCTCCCACGCTGGAACATCCCCCGGGATGCGAACTCATGCTGTCAGGACAGCCCCTTTGAGGGGAGCCTTATAGGAGCCCTCAAAGCCTTAATGGAGCCCTCAAGGGATCCATAAGGGTGCTGTTTCGGGGCTAGTTTTGAGGGGGCAGTATGCTGCGATGTAACATTTGGCCTACCGTTTAGGCCCGAAGCAATAAAATGTGCCCCTCTTAGCCTCTAAGCCCGAAGCCCCATCCGCCAATCCATAACGGCACTGCTTGACCTTGGATAGGTTGAGATCCGGTGTGGGGACACACATTGCCTTAGGGTTTAAGGTTTAGGATGGTTTACTCCTCGGAGTAGCTATTATGATGTTCATGATGTGAACAAGCATCGTCACTCGGACAGTTGTCACTCTACATTCAGCATCTCCCTGAACCTTAATCTCCATAAACCCTAACCCCTTAAACCTATCTGAACAGTCCGTCCTGACTTCAGAAAGGGGAAACTCCCAAAAGGGACTTTTTTGTATCGGTCTTGAGCTTCAGGGTTCAAAACCAACCCCTGCAAGCCAGCGGGTAGGGACTCCAGGGACTTTGGGATTTGGGAGTTTCCGAAAATTGGGGGTACCTTATTTTGGGGTCCTTATCATAAGGATCCTACTATTGAGGGTACTATATTAGGGTCCCCTATTTTCGGAAACTCCCATTTTGAGCTTTGTGGTTCGAAGCTTGTTTCCAGAGTCTACAGCTGCGTATACTGTTGACGTCACAGGTTAGAGAGTGGCCAGTGGCCTCCTCCTGCACAGAGCCACGGGTATGCAACACCCTGAACCCAACTCTTCTTGCCAGTACCACACTGTCGTCAACTCGATTGTCGACGCAGTGCCGACTCCTAAGCGGGCGAAGGTAGTGCACAGATTTGGGACTTGATGTCGTAGAGGGCTGGCGCAAGTTCAGTGTTGCAGGGAACATGTGCGTGTGTTTGTGCACCACAACTATTGAAATCGCTTCTGGGATCCTTCTTGCAGTACTATAAGGGGCCTAAATCCTTACCAATACGATTTGGGGTTCCATAGTATAATCTGCCCCCAAACCCTGTTCCAGCTGTTAATTAAGGCCCCTATAGCATTGTAAGACGACCGTGACGCAGGCACCTTCGAGAACAGCCTCTGCCAGTTTCAACAACTTACTGGAATTATTCAGGCCCTTATACCACACCCCAAAAAGCCATGTTTCATGAACCTAATAAAGGCCAATCAACTCTCTACGAGACACGGCCCTGGTATTAAGGAGGCGTGGGAACCGAACCCCATGATACCCTCAACTCTGCACTTCGACCCTAAAACCCTGAACCAGTCCCAAAAGCCCGAAAAGAGCTTCAAGGCTATGAGGTTTGAGACAAGCCCATATAAATTTACTAACGTCCTAAACCCCATGGAAACGCCACTCACCCATAAACACGACACCGAAAGCCCCAACGACCCGAGGGAGCTACTCTCGCGAACGAAGTGTGAGCCACTTTGGGCCTCCTTCGGGAGTGGTCAGCGTGAAGCTTAGCACGGCTAGGGTTCCGGGGGTGTGGGTCGGTTTATAGGGTTCATTAGCGTGGGTCAATTGTATAGAACCTTGGGATAAGAGGAGAGTTGTGTTACGGCGAGGCGGCTGGTTTTGGTTTTGCGGCATGGTGCCACGCTTTTAGTTTTCAGGGTTTGCTTGCGTGGCGGGTGCAGGGGCCTGCGTTCCGGAGCTTAGCCGCTTCAGGGTTGCATCAAGGGATTAGGGTTTAGGGACTTCGGGTGCAGGAGCATTTTCTTACTCTCTTCAAAATGGGAGTTTCCGAAAATTAGGGCTACCTTATTTGGGGGTCCTTACAATAAGGATCCTATTATTTTAGGGTGCTATAATATTAGGGTCCCCCGGAGACCCATAGCTCAATATTAATTACTGCCCTGCTGAAGCCTTAAACCCAAACCCCCAAACCTGAAACCCTGACTATGCAAATGTAGCCACCGTCGAGCCTGTGGCTTCCAAATGGTCCGCGATCCTTGTCTTTGCGAGCTCTTACTTATGTTTTCGGTTTGTGGTTTAGCGTCTAGGGTAACTGCCAGCGTTTGTTGGGGTGGCGCTGGGGTTATATCCTGATGAACAACCCCCTGCCCTTAGCCAGGATTGAAAAAGAGGGATCTTTTTCTTTATCCATCAGAGGTTTTACATGATTACTACAATCAGGGCTCCCTCTTGTCGACAGCCGTTGTAGAAAGAATTCGCCATGTGTAGCTGGGGTCCCCAAGGGTCTTGAAGAAAGTCCGAGCTGAGCCACTAAAGACCGAGCCTCCGAAGCCCAAGCCCTCAGTCAGCAACTCGCCTACGTCGTGGAGTTTTTTGCGACTTTTGGGTTTCGAGGGTGGGCGGATTCTGGTGTGAGGGGTTCAGGGCTGTCAGAGCTTCTCTTGGACTCCCCTATATCATAGAACCCTATTGTAGATCCCTTATAGACCCCTTTAAGGAACCCTTTAAAGGAACCCCAGGAATTAAGGGATCAGGCCCCCTGGCTCCGGGTTGCTTAGGTTTTGAGGATTTTTTTGGTTCAGAGTCTCGAAGCCTAGAGAATCCAAGGATGTATCATACGGAAGCACTCGACCCTATAAACGGGGTTTAGGGGTTTAGGGGTTTATGGTTAGGGTTTAGGGTTTAGGAACCCCAAAAGTGAACCCTAGAAGCCCTGTGATCGCCGGACCCTGAACCCCAAACGCTACAAGACTTCGCGTTCTTCTGGTTGGCTCTTAGGACTTTAACTTTTTGGGTTTCTATATGAACGGTAATAAGCAAGCCAAAAGTTTAACTTTTTGGAGGGGTTCAGAAGGCAGCCAAGTATATATATATATATATATATATATATATCCTAGTCCCTGAAGCCCTGAACCCGGAAAAACGAGCGACAAGGTTCCTCACAGCAATTTTTCTCAAACTTTTCTGCCCTCTAAGAGGAGGAGAGCCAGCAGGCCTCCGAAACTGCCCATCTCCTGAAACTCCCAGGTGCACGCGGTGCCAGTGCATGTACAACCGTGAGCAGAAGAGGCCCCCCAAACCCTACGGTTTTAGGGTTTAGGGTGTAGGGAACCACAACCCACAAAGCCCCAAAGCCCTGCTTAGAGGATTAGAGCACTCAGTAAGTGAGGTTGTATGTAGCATCGTAGATATCGAATATAGTTAAATCCTTTTTTCTCGAATCATAACCGCAGTACATATCTCCCAACTTTCTCAGTCCCCTGAACCTTTAAAGAGTTCCCCTGCCCTAGACCCTGAGTGAGGTCCACAATTGCAATGTAGGGTTGAGTGCTCGAGGATTTTGGAGTCTCAAGCGGTGAGAGCTTGGGTAAGTTTCGACTAGGCTTTAGGGTTTAGGGCAAGTTTATCTGACACACGTTTCGGGTTTGTCGAGTATGGAATTCCAGATGTAATTACGTCAAACTCTACAAGCAGCGGCGCTGGCATGCTAAGAAACCCAACGCCAAGGTTTTTCCAAAACCCAAAGTGTAATAGGTACCGTTAAGGGGAATACTTTCCCATATCATAATAGCTCCTACTGTTCAACCCCCACACTCTACTATATGGGCAATTAGGACCCTTTGAAGAACCGAGTCTCCCGAAGAATTTTTGCTCGTTAGGAAAGGGCTTTTCTCTCCACACACATCCCGACAATGAGATGGGAGTTCGTTCCAACCTGGAAGAGACGCTCAATGGCAGGTTCCTTATAGTGAGCAACTTCTACAGTACCCTAAACCTCTAAACCGCGAACCTTAAAGCCCTAAAACCCTGAACCCATTTTTTGAAGTATTCCTGAGACTCGGGGACCAGGCCCCGAAAACACTAGGATCAATACAGGGGACTGGATCTTGGTTTAGGTAGGGTTTAGGGTTTAGGGTTAGGGTCTCGGTATGATCACATGTTGGAAGCCGCTTCTGCTTATCAACGCGTTTATCAAACAGAGACCAGACCCCCAAAACCCTACAAGACCACTCCTGTTCCTCGCCAGGTGTGTGGTTTGTGGGCACACCTTCGAGGCAGATGGTAATCGTTATATATATATATATATTATAAACCCTAAGCCCTAAACCCTAGGGTTCATTGTTTAAGCCTAATCCCTACAAGCCTTAGAACCCAAAACACCTTAAACCTAAGAACTATAAGCCCTAGAAGCCCTGAGCCCTATAATCCCGAAAGCCTACAAGCCCTGAACCTATGATGTCTTGGTGTGGTAGACGTTCACTTGCCGTCTGACTTGGATATAACCTGCTGGCCTCAAAGAAGTATCAATGTGATGTCTATGGCTGTAGGGTTTGGGGTTTAGGGTTCAGGGTGGAGGGTTTAGGGTTAGTTTAGGGTATACTCTTTCGTAGAGAGTTTCCAAAGGGCTTTCTTTACACAGGCTATGTGGGTTTTATCTGGATGTTGTGAGGTTCCCCCTTTGCTCCGAATGATGTTGGCAGCACCTATTCTAGGCCGCATTCTGATCGGGCCCCTCCACACACCTTCCTCATTGAGCTGTGCAGAATTATCCTAATTCTTCAGGCTTCCATATCAGGGTTTCTTTCTTGCCTGGACTCTAGGGGGCCCGGCTGGGTTCGGGTCATAGCATCCGTGTGTTGCTGGGTCGTATAATGTTGGGGCCGTGGTAAATCGAGTACTACTCTAAATAATTGTCGCCCTATAGTACGAGAAGGTGCTGTTTTGTAGGGTTCAAGTAGAGCGCAAAGTGTCTGGATTTTTTTGTCGGCCTAGGATAGAGGTCCGCATACTTGGTAATAGTATCTCATTATTGGATTCATCTCTCTACACAGGCATATTATACACACGTGTAGATAAGTATAAACATATGTATACATGAATGTGTATATATATATACATACATACGCGCACACCCCCACCCCTAAATTTTAGTGCTATTAAAGCACTTTTGTGAGCATTGAGACTCTTGCATTAGAAGCAAGCCGAGGAAAGAGCCCAGAACAAGAAAGCGAAGTTGCGACTGTAGGCCGCAAGCCTTAATTAAGCCCCAAACTCAAAACCTTAAACTAAAGCCAATCCCAAATCTCTAAGCCCTAAATCCAACATCCAAAACCCCACAGCCTCCGGCCGATACATGCTGAAGACTGTTATGGCTAAGCCCAAGGCCGTCAACCCTAGTAGGCGGTTTCAGATTTCAGCGGTAAACCCGTAATCCCAAACCACCCTACCTGGGGATCCAAAAACCTACCGTTTTAGGGGTTAGACCCTCTAATTAAGGGGTCATAACCCACTATTTTGTAGGGTTTGGGGTCACAGGTACACCTTATCCTAAACCTAAAAGTCTTGAAACGCAGGGTGGCCATCCGAGTGGTTCGCAAGACTTGGGGCAGGGACTGCTGTCTTAGCGGCTTGCGGGAACCTCGGCAGGGAGGGTTGCAGGGTTCAAAATCCCGAAGCCCTAAACCCTTACATAAACC
Organism: Symbiodinium sp. clade A Y106; assembly: GCA_003297005.1. Classification (NCBI taxonomy): domain Eukaryota; class Dinophyceae; order Suessiales; family Symbiodiniaceae; genus Symbiodinium; species Symbiodinium sp. clade A. The sequence goes on along the minus strand of BGNK01000282.1, from coordinate 271,084 downwards.
CCTAAACCCTAAACCGTTGGGGTTGAAGGTGGGAATTTGTCGCTTGGGGCTCAGTGTTTCGGGATTTTACGAGGGTTTAGGGTTGAGGGTTTAGGAGTTCCTGTTTGGAGACTTTTGGATCTGGGGCTTCAGGTTCAAACTCACGATCCAGCGGTTGGGGCGTTGCTTCCGAGCTCCTGCATTCTCTTCCGACTAACTAGGTATCGATTTTGCGGGTAAGTAATGGTTATGGTATATTATGGTGGTTATAACATATCATTTTCTGTTGTGGTGTAGTACAGTACTATAGGGATCGATTTGGGATAACTCCTGTATGGAGCCCTAATTACATAATATACTTAAGGGGACTGTCGAAGTCGACACCTAGCTCAGAGTCGTTCAGGTTCCACAGTCCTAGGAAAGAGGCCAAAACGAAGCGAAGTCTCGGCTCGCGATATAGATTCTAAATGCTACAGCCACTAAGTTAGTGAGCCAGGGTTTAGGGCCTAACATCCTAAACCCTTAAGCCCCAAACCCAAGCAACCTCCCAACAAACCGCAACAACCCCTTAACCCCTCACCTCTGAACTGTTGTAGACCCCAGCTTCTGCTAGATGCCCGAACCCCAAAACCCTAGACCCTAAACCCTAATTACACCCCTAAACCCCCAAATCCTAAGCCCTAAACCCTTAAACTCTAAACCCCCAGCCCTCAAACCCTACAGGTCTGACACAGAAAATGAGATTTGTTCCTTCTTGCTGGCTGCAGATGTACCGCGGGGCTGTGGGGTACCCACTTTCGGGTTTGGATTTGGGTTTAGGAATGATGGGCTTCAGGGAGAAGGATGAGGTGCAGCTTTTGAGTCTCGGGGGTTGGGTTCTCAGTGGTTTTCAGCTTAGGAAGTTGAGGCTGCCCCTGACAGCCTGACAGCAAGATAGCTGCGTCGTCTACGTACCCTACACTGACCTTTTGTGCTCAGGCAACGAAGGAAAACCTCTGCCATGAGGTGTCCTGCGCGGAGAGATCCGAGATTCCGCACAGATCTTTGGAAAAAGCAGTACAACCACAACACATTCAATCTAGGGTACAACACTCTTTCGGTCAGCCTCTGGGGCCAGGATCTTGACGTCGATACCCAGCATTTTTACGAAGGTTTCACCAGCGAAGCCTCCCACGCACGAACGTGCGATACAAGTTTGTCGATGTTCTGGCTGGGTTGGTGCAGCGTAAAGTCTCTTTCGATACATCAGCTCTGTAAATGTAAATAGCTGATGTCGGGGTGCAGGGTGACGGATTTTGGGGTTCAGGATGCTCCTACGATCCGAACTCGTGCTACAGTTGTTATGCCGATGTGTTAGAACTGGTGTTTGCAGATTGTTCCCTGCATATTCTCCTTGTGCGTTATGCTTAAGATAAAGTGGTCTTCTCAGGGTTCGTATGCTTGGTGCTGACAGTGTAATGTTTGGCATTGCGTTGACCATCATTGGTTTGCTCCATACGGTTCATCTTGATCTTATGACTGGTTTCGTGAACCGATTCCATATCAGTAGCATGGATGTGGTTGTCTGTCACTGATACTGCTCATCGCAAGCAAATGTTGAATTGTGCCGATATCACTGCAACATCGGTAGCTTCAGCCATGGTTATTTGCACTGACTATATTATTGTACAGTGGGCTTTAAATGGTGATTAACTTTGTTGCAGCTAAGACTACGCACATCTATTGTAGCACTTGCTTCTGTCAAACACGGTCAATTGACGACCAGTGTTGGTGATGCTATTTCTCTTCATTGGTGTCCTGAATCATGTGCAACATTATTCTGCCGTGTCATCATCATGATTTGGGAGTTTCCGAAAACTAGGGGTACCTTATTTTGGGGGTCCTTTCAATTAGGATCCTACTATTTAGGGTACTATATTAGGGTCCCCCATTTTCGGAAACTCCCATCTGTGGTACGGATGCTCATGATCTGGCGATTTAGCATTGCATGGACTGGTGTATGTCTATGTGGTGAATTACGGAGGTTCCTAGGCAGCTTCTGAATGAATGCAGCTTTCATACTCCACGACGAAGATGCCAGGCATGATGTTTATGAGGGTTAAGATGATGATGGTCATCATCACCATGATGAAGGAGATGATGACGATGGCTATAATTCCCTTTGCCTTTATTCGTAGCTGTCGGGAGAGTTTCGCGATGGTGCTTACGATACGGTCGACAATGGCAAGATGATAATGATTGTAATGATGATGCTCGTATTGCTGCTGAGGAGAGCGAGCTGGTGACATCCGGGGGGGGATGAAATTTATCTGCTTCTGCTTATACTGCACCTGCACAAGTGCTGGTGAAGTATCGTTGTTGCCGAACGTTAGGCGTTTGTTGCCTAAATTAAGTGACATTGAGCCTCGGACAGACGCGATGCTTGTAGTACAGGGTCATGAGTCATGAGATGCGTGTCGCTTGAGTTGCCAGCTCAGCGTGTTGCACCAACCCAGCTTCTTTTGAGCATGCACACAAGGTTTTGGTCTCTGCCGGTAGTGCCTGCGGTGACTACGATGCCAGCGACGGACAGTCACTTCATATCATATTCCGGGCCCTTCACAGAGGACCCAAGGGATCTATCCACAGGTTCTGACGCGAGCACGACGCATCTTTTTAAGCTTAGGGTACAGGGTTCAGGCATGAGGCTGCCACCTGTACACCTTTCGACACTGGGCTTGTATCTCGATGTGAGACGCGGGGCTAGGCACCTGCAGCTTTGAAGTCCTTCGCCCCCCAGTTCTCCCTGCAGCCATCAGCTGGCGTTGCGGCATGGGTGAGCATTTTTTCAAAACTCCGGCTGGCAGGCTGGATGCTAGCGCCGCTTGCTTTGTGAGCTGGACCAGTTCCGTTGGAAGTGGATTGTGATGCCAGAGTTGCTCTATGTAATTTTCTCGGGCTCAGCTACGGTCTTAATCAGCGGCTCTTTATGATAAGGACCTCGCAGTGGACCCTAATGTAGCGCATCTGAAAGGCGATGTGACCACGCAATGACCTAAACCCCCAAAAATAGGAACAACAACTGGCCCTACACCTATAAAAGGCTGTTAGTCTACATTTTTCGGGTCCACGTGGGTGGTTGTCAAAATTAGGGTCCCTTTTTAGCTCGGTATTATAATACGGCACCTATTTTTAGGGTACCCAAAAAGGGACCCTAATTTTGACAACCACCCATATATGTATATATATATATATTATATTTATTTATTTATACACACATATTGTGCCACTACGAGGTCAAGGTAGCCTTTGATCTGCATGTCGGGATGGTTTTAGTGTTGCGCTTATTGACTCCGGAAACTCCGGGTACCTCAATACTGGGTTTAGTGGGATACGTAATGTATGCTTAGTAACAAACTCTAAACCCTAAACTCTACACCCTAAACCCTAAACTCTACACCCTAAACCCCAAACTGAAAACCCTAAACTCTACACCCTAAACCCTAAACTCTAAACCCTAAACCCTAAACTCTAAACCGTGAGCCCTAAACTGAAAACCCTACGATTTAAGTAGCTGGAGCCCTGGAGCTTATTATTGAAGTTCAGTGACTTCTTGAGAACGCGGTATCAGCTCACACACAGAATGCCACACGGCCACAAGGTCTGCAAGGCGTTCACCACACTTCTGGGGGTTCTGTTCGAGAAAACAGCCCTCTACGAGCCTCTAAAGATCCCCATGCACTGTCTGAAAGACTCGCATGCGACAGGCTTGTCAGCCCTGGGCGTGAGAGCAGCGCGCAAGTCTTCTCAAGCTGTGGGCCGAGCAAGTGTTACATCCTCAAGCGCAGGTTATTTGGGAGCCCTAACCCCTGAAGCCTAAGAACACCTGGATTACTGACTCTGTGAGCAATCTAAACGATTCGGCCAAAAACCTAAATCCTGATCTTGTAAGCCTATAACTTACATGTTATTCAGCTCCGAGATTGCACCAGTTGTGGATTTGGAGGCCCTGCAGTGCAGCTTCTGCATGTTTCGCGGTTGAGGCTAGCTACCATGAGGCTCACGGATTGAGGGTTTGGGTTTAAAGGGGTTGAATAAGGGTCTAGTAGGGTTTAGGGTTTAGGGGTTTAGGGTTTAGGGAGAGGGTGAGATTGTTTTGAATCGTTATGGTTAGTCTCTGGTTTTCCCCGGATCGGGGATTGCCTTAAACCCGAAACCGGGTATTGCATCAAGGTTTTCAGCAGCATGGCTCACAGTCAAGAGCCTGAAGGTTACGGGTCGAACTGCTGTTTGTCGTCGGCGCTGACTTACGCCTTCGTTTTGAGGGTCCTTATCTTCGTATACCACGCTGACCCAAAATCAAGACAGCTTGCCCCGTGATATCCGGCTCTGTATGTACTCTACACCCCAGACTAAAAAAACAAAACAATTCCTGAAGGCAAAAAAACCCAAACCTCGACTCCCAAATCTTGAGAGGCCCTTATCGTACCCTTATCGTATTACTTACTTACATTAGCGCTTGAGCATGACCTCTGAAGTTTGCCTTATAGCAAGCCCTGAACTCTAAACCCTAAACACTAAACCGCAAGCCCTAAACTCTAGATTGCGCTATGCTCCTGTTGAGCTCGAGGCAGGAGAGACGCAGATGCTTGGTGACTGATGTGGGAGTTTCCGAAAACTAGGCATACCTTATTTGGGGGTCCTCATAGTAAGGATCCTACCATTCAGCGTACTGTATCAGAGTCCCCTATGTTCGGAAACTCCCATGAATGTGTTTAGTTAAATCAGGGAGACCTGACACATGTCTGATTCATTCTATAATGATCCTTTCACTTAAAGGGATACACTCGTGTTTCTTATCCCAAACTCCATTGTTTTCGGGTTTTGACATAAAGACTGTCTTCATCCGAATGTAGAATTCTTAGCAAGAGGTCGGTGTAGAGTTTGGTGCTTACAGTGACAATCCCGAACCGCGAACCCTATTTAAAGCAGCAGGGGACGAATATGGTAGGTTGGGCTATAAGCAAAGTCTGTAGCCGTTACAATTTCTGAGAGCCCCAACATTACGGTGCTTATATACGTAGTTATATGTGTACCCCTTATAAGTCGCGACCTTACTTGTTACGTCCTATAAGCAGAAGCCATCATTCCGACGAGATCCAAGCGTTGCCACTCAAGACTGCCGCTCCATTTTGGGCCGTGTGGCCAAGTTCAACTCTTACTCTCGGTGCAAGAAAACAGAACCTAGGACCCAGAGTAGGCCCTTACCCTTTTTTTGTAAGGTTTACGTTCCCTTATATCATAGCCCCTTTTAAACCAAAAAAGGCACCCCTATTCTTCCTGGCTTACTCTTGGGTCTAGGAACCGTAGAGTCCGGTTCGGAAAGCTGTTTTGTCATCCAGCAGGATAGAGGTTTCACTGGCTGGGTTTGGGTGTCATACAACACATACATACATGCGACAGACATCCGTACCTTCATGCATATGCATACATGGTTTTGTAAGGAATAGTTATCGGGTTTAGCGAGATGGAGAGATAGGGTTTAGGGCTTTTAGGGGTTTAGGATTTAGGGGTTTAGGGGTTAGGGTTTGGGTTGCCTCCGTCATGTTTTCCTGATCGTAGCGTACCAAAGCCATTTAGTTCTCGGGATTAGCGCCTAAGAATAGGGGCATTGAATATTTGTCAATTGTATTCCTGAGGGTTCTCCAAAACTTGAGTTAGTCCAAGAAAGTATTCAGACTGCAAAACAGACCAAAACCCCACCATCCCAGACGCAAATTTAGGACACCTCAATGCGCCAGCGAGCATCAAGGCCTCAAGCACGGCTTTAAAAGAACCACTGGTGCTGCGAATTCTTATTGATATGCCTAAACCCCAAGCCCTAAATTCGACATCCTAAACAAGGGACTCAACTACCTCATTGCTGAATCCAGACCTCTGGTGAATAGGCGGCCTTTCAGTTAATGGGCCTATTGAAAAATGGGAGTTTCCGAAATTGGGGGTACCCTAATTTTGGGGGTCCTTATAATAAGGATCCTACTATTTAGGGTGCTATATTAGGCATTAGGGTCCCCTATTTTCGGAAACCCCCAAATAGGATCCCTGGTGCAACTCCTATACACGGAGGTCGCTTGATTAAGTCTACATCATATTTCGTCGGGCACGCACCGATTCGGAGCTGGCGGAGCTGTGGTTGGGCTCTAGCCATTCTCAAACGATCGCCGCGGCACTGGCTGAAGGGCTGGTTTGGAAAAACGTCTCCAGAAGGCTCTTCTGGGTTGGTTTAGGGTTTAGGGTCTGCAAGATTGCCCAAGGAGGTCTTTATTTTAGTATCCGTCTTGACCGCACTACCGATTTCCTTTTGTTTTAGGGTTCCAGGCAGTTCATCTCCCTTACCATGTGCATGCTGCTTGAAGTCCATCGTTTGAGCATCAATTCGCAAGGTAGCCTTTCTTCTGCCGGTCCTAATCCCAAACCCCAAACCCTAAACCCTAAAGCCCTGCATCATGAAGGCTCGAAGCCATCCTACTCTAAGTACGGTTCAGGGATTAGGGTTTCGGGTCTTGGCTTTCGGGTTTGAGGTTTAGTAAACAGTGCCCCCTCAAAGCGGGATCTCGTCCTAGTATGTTACACTCACATTGTAGGTGGAGATACTGAAATTACTTAAAGGACCATGGGACTCAGTTACTATGGTTAATGAAAAAAGACAACTATAATACCTGTGGTTACTTGTCATCCTCGGTACTTTTCAAAATATCCTTACTTACTAAGTCCCAGGATGCTCCAAGTATGGATGACAACTCGGGTCACGGAAGCTTTTCGCCTCGCGGCGGTAAACAGCCATTGACACCTTAACGGCACAGCCTCGACCGTACTTCTGTGCTAAGCTGCTTCAGAAATAAAGCTCTCCAACGCAATAGTCCCTGTACAATTATACTCGAGTAGAGCTCAAGACCCTGTTCCCAATATGAAGGCACCTTAACATGCCCCAGCCATCACACGCTATACCATCAGCCCTAAACCCTAAACTCTAAACCCAGTCCTGGACTCCGAGCGCCCTAAGCCGGAGTTCGACACAGCTTCAAAACTCAGCACCCCAATCGAAACTCTGCCTGAATGCAAGGGGTGCTAGTCCGTGCTTGTAGTTGGTATAGGCCACTAGTATCCTTTACCCCAAACCCTGTTCTAGTTTTTCTGGCCCCTCTATCATGGAACCCTTATAGTAACCCACAAAGAAATCCTTAAAGTCCTGCAGGGGAACCCTTAAAGGAGACCCTAAACCCCATAACCCAAAAATGAGCCCTTAAATTCGGAATCCGGAAGAGGTTCTCTTCAAGGGTTCCCTTCGAGGAACGCTTAAAGGAACCCTTAACAGGAACCCCAAATTTGAAACTTTTGAGGGTTCCCGTAAACGGAGCCTTTTGGAGGAATCCCATAAAGGCTTCCCTTAAAAGAAACCCGACGCCGAATCTTCAACTCTTGTGCAGGGTGCTCAAGGCCCTGCTTACCCCGCGCTTTGGTTTAGGGCTTTTGTGTCTCTAGGGTTTAGGTGACTTAGGGTTAGGGTTTTCGGGTTTTAGGGCTTGGGGTGCTAATGAGTTTTAGGGTTTAGGTGTTCTAGGGGTTTTTAGTGCTTTGTTGTGTTTAGGGGAGCCTCCATACTCGCGCTTGAAGGCACGTTTGACTTTGAGAGACCGTTAACGGCCCCTTCAGGCTTCCTTTCCGGGCTTCGGGTGGGTTTCCTTTTCAGGGTTTGTTCAAGGTTCCATTTCTGGGCTACTTCTGTTGGATTTTCTTTGCAGGGTTTGTTCAAGGTTCCTTTATGGGCTACTGAAGGTCCTGGATTGATTCAAGGGTTCCTTGAAGTGTTGCTTAGGGTTCCTTTAACAACCTGGCAGGTCGGAGCTACAGGGATTCCTCGACCTGTGCAGCTCTGGCGAGCTTGTGCCCTCAATTGGCTTCGGGCTGAGGTTTTGTGCTCGCAGCTCCGAGGCCCTAAATTAAACCTCCATCCTGAACCCAAGCCCGAACCGTAACACCAAATAGGGTAAACAGGGTGTTGTGGGATCAAAAGAGCTTAGACTGAGGCCTCAAGGTAAAGGGCACAGAGGACTGTCAATATTCAGGGTTTGCAGGTCTAGGGCTTGAAGAGCTTTTCGAGTTCATAATCATAGGGCTTTCGGCTGAGGGCTCGCTGCTATTATTATTAATATGGCTTCGGGCTTGGGGTTTCGGTGTGGGTTGTGGTACGTGGAGCCTATAAGGCCTCGGGATTTATCAGCACATATGGGGCTTATGGGACCGACACTAATGATTATATATGTTTAGTACAGTAACAATGACCATGAGAATTAATGGAATAATCATGATTGTCATCGTAACAGCAATATTACTGATAACAGCCATAGCAATGGTAGTGATAGCACTAATGACGATAATGGCAATAAAAGTGAAAAAGATGATGCTGAATGTTAGCCAAATGGTCATCGTAGTAGTCAAAATAGCTATAGCAGCAACAGTGCTATGAATGAATATAGCAAACCTGATGAAGCCAAATAATCATAACTAACTAGAGTCATCTAATGACAGTACATATAAGAGTTTAGTAATATCCGCAATATTCATCATTGTCGTCATCATCATAAGAAGAAGAAGAGGAAGCACGTATTGGCTCGGCCAGGTTGCGAACTTTGCTTCGATTCCGCTGGGCGCTAAGCTTCTCCTCAGGGACCGATGGGGTCACCATAGATCGGTTTAGGGATTGGGATGGGATATGGGGTTGGGATTATGGTATCGGGTTCAGGGTTTAATTAGGGTCCAGAGATTATTAGGGTTTAGGGTTTAGGGATTCCCTATAGTCTCCATTGCAGTGCCTGCTTTAGTTAGCCAGTTCTATGGTTAGAAACCTATATATTAATGTTGGTTAAACCAAAAAGAAGGAACTAGAATGGAGACTGCAGGTATGGTTTGGGAAGGCTTGTAATAACAGTAAAAGTAAGAGTAATAGCAACAACAATAAGAATCATTTAGAAACATGAATGTAGTAATAATATAATAGCAATCATAGTTGTAATACAGTTATAACAACCCTACTTTAGGATCCGTTCATATCCCTCTACCCTATTCAACTACTTGCGAAGGCTCCTAGACAAGATCGGCCGCATTTGGACCTCTAACTGCTCACAAGCTGCTGGCTCAACCACTCACAAACTTCTGCAGAGCCCCACAAACCCCTGTTCTATCCATGGCCCTGATGAAGCTCTGCGCAAGGCCTGCGTTCTAAGCCAGGAGCTCCTTCGCCAAGCCCAGGTCAGGCCGTTCGGTGCTACAGCATCGGGCTTTGGGTTTGATAATTCAGGGCTTACAAGGGTTCAAGAGCCTTATCAGGGCTCCAGGGGCTTGGGGACAGGCTCGTACATTTTTACAAAGTTTTCCAGGATTCTGACATGGATTTTGGGCTAAGGCGGAGAAGTGGTTGTTCTACAGCAGGTCCTTCTAAACAGGGCAGAGGGACCATGCGGAATACGCTATCTAAAATGGTAACCTGCTTTTGCTTATGTCTTTGTCATAGTTGGGTAACATTTTACATTTTTATGGGTACTTAAACCCAATAAGGAATAAAAATGTACATTTTTAATCCTATCCCAACCATGAGCTCGATTTGCGGACTGATTTTTTGAAAAAGCCGTGCGTGAGCGCCACCTAAGGGTTGAAGCGATCGAGTTCCGATATTTACGATACAGTTCTGTAGTAAACTTAATCCTTGTGGTGCCTTACTGAACTTAATAATTGTGGTGCATTACTATGTGTTTGTAGTAATTACCCTAGTCGAATGATTTTTGGCTTCTATTTTCGCATGTTTGCCGATGTTGCAAATATCCATCCTCAACCCTAAACCCCTAAACTCTAAACCCCTAAACCCCTAAACCTCAAAATCCCTAACCCCTAAACCCTAAACCCTAGCAGGGTCAAGGTTAGGGTGTAGGGTTTAGGGATTTAGGGATTTAGGGAAACCCAATCCCTAAACCCTCATAATCCCTAAACCCATACAATCCCTAAGCCCTCATAAACCCCCCACCTTTATAAGCCCTAAACCCCGAAACCCTAAACCCAAGAAGGCGGTATGGGCCTGGGGCCTTGACTTCCTCTCTGCGGCGCACATCTGCCAGTCCCATCCCTGGGGCTTTCCTTTGCTTGAAGGGGCAGGGGACTTAGTAAGGGTTCCTAAAGGGCTCCTTAAAGGGATCTATAGGGTTCCTTAAAGGGATCTATGGGGTTTAGGGTAGTAAGTATGTTATACGGCGCTTGCTTCAGGGTTTTATAAGGGTCTCTATAGGTTGTGTTTGTAAAGTGCATTGGCTTTAGGTTTATGGGGTTCCATTCCCTTTCTGTTTGAGGCTTCAGCTCTAGCGTCTTTACGGTTTAAACGTTTCTGTTGCACGGATTTCGTGTTCGGGGTTGAACTTGAGGGTTATGGGTTGTAGTTGTGTTTTGTTTTGTTTTCTGTGTCTTTTCTTTGGGGCTGGAGGGGGCGGGTTTACGGTCCTCCTGTCTATTCTAGTTTCAAGGGCCTGCACGATGACCTTAATCTCAGAAACTTCTGGGCCCTGAACCCTAATCGTTCAGGAACACTCAGAGACTTGGAGCCCTTCCCAAAGTATGATTTGAGGTTCCCTTCCTTAGTTGCTGGGCAGTGGGCTCTCTGTAGGTTTTCAGGGAGCTTTTTGTAAACACCTTGTCTGTACGATGTGCGTCTGAAGTTGTTGATTTTTGAGTTCAGGTTGCGCACCTCACTTCAATCATGTTGAACACAGGTTCATGGTGTCGTAGATGTGGTGTTTGTTTCCACTGTTTGCTGTCTTTCTTAGGATTCACGGCCCAGAGTTTAGCCTTGGGCTTTGGGGTTTTGAGAATTCCATGCCTCCAGATTTGCAGTACTGCAAAGTAGCTGGTCCTGCAGCAGATTCGGGGCTTATACTTCTTTGCGAGCCAGGGTGTGTGTGTGTGTTTGTGTGTGTGTGTGTCGTGTCATTGTGTAAAAGTGCCACAAGCCTTACCAACAAACGGTAACTATTTGTTGACGAAGATTCTTGCCAACAGCTCGGCACGTGCATGAGAACTACCAGCATGTGTTGAGCCAGTCACGAAGACTTACAGCCCCACATGCAAACTCACTGCACTGGCTCTCGCACCCGCGATGTGCGACATCCTTGAGTTCTCACGCAGTAAGAGCAAGCAAGGTCTGCGTTCCTGGCTGCTGCGGCTCCTCAGTTGAGATTTATATAGTGTCTCGGGTGGGGGGTGTCAGCGAAGGGACAAGCAACGCCACGAACCTTCACACCCGAAACCCTAAACCCATCACCATCCCTAAACGTTGAGACGTTCTCGGCCAGGGACCTGAATGAAACGGAAACGGCCTTTGGGTGCGCCTTCTGCAGTTCGGCGCAACCGCTAGCCGACGTGTGCACATACTTAGTCTTGCCTAGCCTGCGCGCGATTTGTTCCCAAACTCGGCTCCTGTAGTAGAGCTGGCAGGCCTTGGTCATGATATCTCGATTGTCCACCTTACCGCGGAGACACTTCCCGGACCCCGAACGCTACCTGGACCCCAAATAACCATTCATCATTATGGCTTCCGTACATGAACACGTAGGAAGGTCGGGTTTTGGCCCCAAACCCTAAACCCTTGAGATAAACCCGTAAGCCCCTAAGCACGTCATGAACCCGGTAGCTCGGTCCAGGACCCCCGGAGCCGGACGTCCCGGATGTTGCCTTAAACTTCCCCCCCAAAACCGTACTTTTTTTTTTTTCATAGGGGCCTTATAAACTCCATATTAGGGTCTGTCTATCAAATATATAGATAGATATATATATATATATATACATATATATATATACAAGGGTCGATGTTAGGAACTAAGGTATGCTAGAAGCCAAGCTACCCATCTGATCGGTTGGGGTTGAAAAATTAGGGCTTGGGGTTTGTGGTGGAGGATTTGGGTTTAGGGTTTATCTGCTTTGTCAATACTCATCCTTATAAAACCTACAGTACCCACAGGCTCCATAGTAGTTCCTTTTTGGGATTACCTTATAGGATTCTAAATATGAACCCCGAAAAGGAACTACTATGAAGCCTCTGGGTAATCACTACAAGTTACAGGGCCGGGGCTAAGCCTTAGCCCGATCTGCCCCTCTACACAGCAAGATGTCTAGCGGAGTGCGGCGGTCTGGATGTATTTGGATGCATGTGCAATGGCCACCACGGGGATGTACGTTTTCCAACACCATATCATCATCTAAGAGGCACCTGCCACTTCTTTTCATCGACATAGGCATACTTAATGATTGGTTTGCGTAATCATTTACCCATGCATGTTTTTGATTTGTTAGTTTCTACGCACACGCACACATGGGCTTAACGTCCAACGACTGCTCAGCACACTCCCTTGCTGCTTTGAATGGTTCTGTGCGGTTGAGGGTTTTAGGGTTTGGGAGTTACTGTACTGGAAAGGCAAGTCCGGAATGGTCCCCTGGCTTCTTATGTTCTGGACATTGAAATTCAACTTTGTCAAGGATGAAAAACCACATCCTAGAAAAGCTCCTGAACAAAGCTGAGATTCAGGTGGTCCTGCTGCAGATGGCGCCTGGCTTTCAATATTCTCCTCAAGGTGGGCAGAGGGTCGCCCAGCTCGCTTCGGCTGCCCCTTTCGGTCTGATGATGCTCTGCGCGACTGGGGAGTCGGCAAAGCAGGTGATGGTGATGCCGATGATGCGCTGCATGTTATGATGAACATGACGATGATGACAATGATGATGCTGATCATGATGACGACGGACGGATGGCCGTACCTAGGTTTGAGCAGTGGTGGCGTTCATGAGCTTACAGGGCCCATTTGCAGAGCAGCATTCCACCACTGCTTCGATACGTTGCAGCATCCTCTCAATATAAGGGAGACAAGCGCAGCCCCACATAAATCAACTGTTGCACCAAAAGCTTAGCATCACCCTCAAATTTGTCACCGCCCCAAAACAGCACTGAGCAGGTTTAAGGGTTAGGGTCGAGGTTTAAGGGTTTAGGGTGTTTGCTTATTCCCTCAGCCCCCAAACCCTGACTTTACGTATTGCAAAGCAACAAATACAAAGGAAGAAAAGCTTCACATTCTAGTGAGCATGTACAGATGTTCGATCAAAACCGTAAACTTTCGCCTAAGCCCCAAACCCTAAACTCTCAACCGTCTGAAGCTTCCGACACACAGGCCTCCCGGCTTTACAGAAGTGGCTGGAGCACGACCTGTCTTGGGCCAGGGCCTCACGCAGCCGAAAGCCTGAGCCCTAAATCCTGAACATTCGACCCTTAGTCATACATCGAAAAAGCCAACTTCTGATTCCTAGGTCGTAAACTCTACACACCCTAAACCCGTAAATCATACCAACCCGACCTTTGTGCCCTAAAGCCCAGTGGGTTGAGAGGTGCGGGTTCACACTCGGAGAGTCGATACAGCGATAACCCTAAGGGTCCAAGCAGCCGAGTCGTAGGGTTTCAAGGTCCCAAAGCGACTCAGAGTCCAAGTTAAAGCCCTTTTATGTGAAGTTAAGTTTCAGCTTTTGGTCTGAGGAGTTGAGGGTTGCGGGTTTCGGGGATCAGGGTGTAGGGTTCAGCGTTTGGAGTTCAGGGCTGTGGGGTTTGAGGCATGTTTTTTGTCTTTACGGGATATATGGGGTTGAAGTCACTTCCAGGTTGAGGCTTAAGGCGTCTTGGCTGGCTCGGGGTTTAAACATACGGAGTTTAGAGCGTGGCCTGTTCGGGTGGGCAGGGGCTGCAAGGGCTTTCGCATTTGAGTTTGGGGGTTTCTGAAACGGGTGTACTGCAACCTCGGGACGAGGCCCTGAACCCGACACCTGTCTGAAACAACTCTGCAGAGTACTGTCTGATGCTTAGTAGGGAATGGGGGAACGGATCCCTATAGTAGTCCCTATATAATCCCCAATAATAGTCTCCATAATCCATTCCCCCATTCCCTACTAAGAACCAGAAAGATAGCTCTGCAGAGTAGGCCCTGTGCCCCACGTCACTTTGGCTGGTCACACGGATTACAAGACTGTTCACATCGGCGTGATATGGAACATTAGGGGTCCGCTTAACTACTTTTATTAGGGACCCGTATGCCTGGGTCTCTACATGATCTAAAACTCCCCCCATGTTTTCTCAGACCTCGCTGGGCGATTCGCCTTGAACTCTAAACCCTAATCCTAGGCACTACTTGAAGGGGCAGGGGACTCAGTAAGTTTAAGTAGGTTGTAAGTAGAGTTATAAGTGCCCTAAATGGAGTTACCCCAGTTATAACCCTACTTATAACCTACTTGCCAAGTCCCCTGCCCCTTCAAGCAGACCCTAAACCATAAACCCCATAGATCCCTTTAAGGAACCCTATAGATCCCTTTAAGGAGCCCAGCATCAGACGAAAGAGCGGTAAAGCCCCGACCCCGAAGCCTAGACGCCTTTTTCTGCAGGCCTCATGGAAAAGGGTCTCCAAACAACAGCCCTTAACCTTAGTAGCTGTGGATACACTTTACACTTTTTTGGATAGTACTACCCGCTATAAACCTAAAAGTGTAGACTTTTGGGGGGCTTATGAACTCAGCAACTAAGTAACCCCAAGCCCTACTGCACGAAGCCCTGCCCTGAAGACATTTGGCGCCTTCTCATTGCATGCTTCTCTTAGTTGAAGCAGTCTGCAAAGAGCCTGCGAAAGCATCCATAAACCTACAGGGCTACTCAAGGGCCGCTTCAAGAACCATAAAAACACCCATAGAAGTTCCGGTACAGATTCGTCAAGAGCCCTCTCAACCAGCCCTTAATCGCAAACTTTACAGAGCCCTCTAAAGATCCCCCCTGGAGAGGCCCCAATAAGAGCTGTTTGTTAAGGTTAGGCTTTAGGATTTAACCCGAAACCCTCCACCCTAAACCCTTAAGAACCCTAAACCCTTTGCCCGGGACAAACATTTTGTAGTACTACACCTTAATGAACCCTAAACCTGAAATAAACCCGAAAAAGACCCTAAAGAGGCTTTAACAAAGCTTGCCGGCCCTCGATCTCGCTCAGTCCAGCTCGAAGGGTGCACCTGAGATTCCAAAGGCTGGGCAGTTGGTCTTCTTTAGGGCTGGCTAGGGTTTAAGTTTTTTTGGGTTTGGGGTTCAGGGTTTAGGGTTTTTGGGCTTAGGGTTTTGGGGAGTAGGGTTCAGGGTTGGGGGCTGTACAGGGCGGATGAGCAGAACGAATACTTGGGTAGCATGCAGGAAACCATGTCAGGGTCCAACGCTGGCTTCCCACGGAGGATCGCTGAGTCAGGCTTCGATGTCCCAATGCCCGATTCATCCTGACACCACAAGTTCAATCGTCTTAGATCTATGCATATGGGTTTTAATGAGTAGGAATGCATTAGTCGCTCTTGATTAGACTATTTTGTGGGATTGTTAAAGCAGAATTGAACTGCATAGGCCTAGAATCATGTATCCCAAAGGACTAGTTTAAATCCACAAGTGCCTAGGCTACACCCTATTTAAATCTCATTAACACCTAGACGTCCCAATCAAGCTTTGTTCAGGCCCCTGCATTGGCTCCCTTTTTCCTGCATGGACACATGCGCAGCCAGATGGATCCGTTCCCCTTCGCTTCGGAGTTTTTGATCTTCTACCAGAGCTTTGCGCAGCCTGCCTGTTTGCAGGCATCCATGGACAGTTAAAGAGTTGAAGGGCCTGTGCTTCGGCAGACCATGAGTATATAACAGGAAAGTCATCACCGCAATACGGAGAGTAGTACTAAAAGCAAGACCTATCACAGGTAAATATACAAGGGCTTAGCCTATGGTTTAAAGCTTTGCTTGTCATGTCCGTGGTAGCACGGCATGGACTTCTTGCTAGGCTGGTTTCCAACTCTCTTTACATACGTTCAGACAGAGTGTGTGATGGTCACCTCCCTACCAGGAGCGCAGTCGTATCTGATAGTGACCATGAGTCTGAAATAAACAGCGACACTACCCCCTCATGGTCCCTAAGCAACTATACTGACATGTACCCCCGCCATCCCCGCATCAACAACATGTTCTTACTATCAAGGTCTCATGCTGTACTCCTAGAGTGCCCTTTGGGGTCAAGCGAAAAAGAACCCTAAGTTGGAAACCTGTTAGTCGAACTGTGTTTGAGTTTGGAAGTGTGGGCAGTAGTACACTGGTCTTAGTATTCTTAGAATAGAGTGAAGACACATTTTGGCAAACAAGGGTTTAGGGTTTAGGGGCGTAGGGTTTACAGTTGCAGGGTAGCAACTGAGTACTGGTAGTAAACAGCGACGCCCATGGGAATTTTGCTACCTCCCAGAAGGATGCATGTTGGTATCCCTGCCAGAGTTTGGAATAGTAGTTTCGGCGTGTTCTCGCAAACTCGACGTCCACAGCTTGAGAGATACTGCCTTGCCAACCTGAGACCCTGAACCCTAAACAGCTAAACCCAAAGCTCCAAACTCCAAATCCGCATACCCCAAAACCCTAAACCCCAGACTCTAAATCCTAGACCCCTGAGCCCTCAACCCCTGACCCTACATCCTAAAGCCCTCGACGCTCAACTCTCAGAGATTTTAGTGCCAGGCTCCGACCTCCTTGCTGCCTAACTGCTGGCAGAGCAGCGGCTTTGCCCAGGCCTCAATGGCTCCGCAAAGAAGGAACAGACCTTGCATTATAAGGAGCTTCATATCTTAGATGGGGATATTGGGCTCTCTGGCTCATATCTCCGGAAAGCCAGCATATTATACATACTTTACAAAGCTTATTAGCCCAAGCCCTGCGGCCAGGCCCTCAGCATCCACGATACTTAAGGCTTAGCCCTTTGGCCTGCCACTGGTTTTCATATCGTATACCGGCTTGAAACCCTGAACTCTAAACCCTAGCTGAAGGTTGAGGAGCACTAGATTTCCGGGCCAAGGCATGTGATGTCTAGTCTGTAGTCTCCATCGTGCTTCCTTTTTGTGTCTATCAGTTTTATGGGTAGGATCCTTGATAAGC
Organism: Symbiodinium sp. clade A Y106; assembly: GCA_003297005.1. NCBI lineage: Eukaryota > Dinophyceae > Suessiales > Symbiodiniaceae > Symbiodinium > Symbiodinium sp. clade A. Next base: position 254,071 of record BGNK01000282.1, on the reverse strand, counting down.
AAAAAAGTTAACAAGCAAAGGAGGTCCAATGGAGACTATAGCAATTAATGATCGAGACATAGTTACTCGTGTTTACAGGGCTTGTGTGAGGCCAATGCAGTTTAGAGCCCTGAACATCCTTGAAGTTTATGCGATGCAAAGACCCAGAGGAGACAACACACTCTGCATGCAGCTTGCTGCCGCTACCCTAAACTTTATCCAGGGAACTCCTAGACAGCAAACCCTAAACCCTGAACCCTACTGCAGGCCAAGAATGCACGCATGTTTCAAGAAGGGCTTCCCTCATAAACAGCTTGCATCCGATTTGAAGCTTTCCCTAAACCTTTAAACCCTACACCTAAAGCCTCGGTCCCAACTTCCTGATCCAAGGGTCCATGTACCCCACCATTATGGAATTAGGTCCCAAAAGGCCGTCCTTATTATGGTTTTGGGGACATAACTCCATAATCGTAGCATTTATGGACCCTCTCGGTAAAGTAGGGATCCCCTATGAAGAGGACTTTCTCTCTCCACGGTTCCATTACTTCTGGGCTAAAGTGTTATCCTCAAACACTCATGTAAATGCGAACCTAAGCCCTTAACCCTTGACCCCACACCCTGAACCCGTTAATTCTTAATTGGCATCCATTTAGTCGCCAAGTGTCTCGCTTCGTGGCAGTCCGCATGACCGATTACATAAACCCCAAAGCCAACACCTGCACTTAAAATCCTAAACCCATTCCAATCTGGCCACCAAGGGGGAATACTTCCGGGTGGGCTGCAGTTCAGTTGCCTGGGGCCCCAGCTTCTCTCCGAACGGTTAAGGCTTTAGGCTTTGGCCTGGGAAGAGGCCTAAACACGGTAAGTCGCAGGTCCCACTTGAAGGGGCAGGGGACTTAGTAAGTAGGTTTTTAGTAGAGTTATAAGTGCCCTAAATGGAGTTACCCTAATTATAGCCCTACTTATAGCCAACTTGCTAAGTCCCCTTCCCCTTCAAGCACAGATGATAATTGTCAAGGGTGTCAGGGTCGAGGCTTCAGGGTGTCGCCTTTATAGCTGGTGGGGTTTAGAGTGCAGGGTTTCGGGCTGCTGTTGCGTGCGCAAACTAGGTTACGCATTCTGATTTGGTTGAAAGGTCTGTGCCTGCGCATGCAACTCACAACAGTTGTGTCATGGTCATTCGTCTTCGGCCATCCGTCTCTCCCTAAACCCTCAGCCAAAAAAAGCACGAAGCCGTTCTCATGCCAGTAATCTTGAAGCAAAGAACTACTGGTTTTGTCTCTGGCACTACTGGGATTTTATTACGCGGGGTGCAGTATGGGCTAAGCCATCCCCGCTTAGTTTCTTTAGGGCTGCATCTTTGTGTGTCTGACTCCGGGTAGACATGAGAATAGAGTCCGGCAACCGATGAAGCAACTGCCCGAGCTGCTGCGAAGGAAGCTCGCAATATGACCCGGGTAAGATGCAAAGTGGAAAAATACCACGGGTTTGGGGTTCAGGGACCAAGCAGGCTGAGAGAATCCCTAAACCCTAAACCCTGGACCCACATGGTAAGGGAATTCACCGGACCGAAATCCTTGAAGTCTTGAAGCGAAGGTAGGTCTTTGACTGCAGCCTCCTCCTTCTTAACAAGGTCTAGCCGGGATCCTAGAAGTGGGGTTCAGGCATCAAAAAAGCTTTCAAAACCCATCGAGAAATTGATTCAAAAGCACATGCAGCTCCTACGAACCAAAAGTTACAAGTCCATTTGACCCACCCCGAAGCCCTGTCATAAGCCCTCAAACCCTAAACCCTGTTATAAGCCCTCAAACCCTAAACCCTGTTATAAGCCCTCAAACCCTAAAGCCTGTTATAAGCCCTCGAACCCTAAGCCCTATTATAAGCCCTCAAACCCTAAACCCTATTATCAGCCCTCAAACCCTAAGCCCTTAACCCCTTGAAGAAGAAGGACCCCAAACTTAAAAAACAAAAAAGCCCTTGAAGCCCCAAGCTCCCGAGCTTTCAGAATGGATTTGGTGTGCAGTCAAACTGCTTCGACCAGGCCCGGCCGGTTTGGGGTTTAGGGGGTTTTGGGGTTTAGGGGTTTAGGGGGTTCAGGGTCTAGGGTTCAGGGTGTAGTTTTTGCTGTTTATGGCTTTCTAGGCTTTAGGACTGGCTCTGGAGTTCAGCATTCGGGATTTGGGGATCAGGGCGCTTAAGGCTCAATTAGGCCTAAGGCTAAGGTTGCCAATAATATGCGACCCTGGAAGCTCGGAACACAGCAATACGACAGTTCGAATGGGGTGTTCGAAAATATCCCTTGTGGGGCAGATACTCTCAATAACGTCCCCTTCAGGATTAGGAAGAGTCCCCTTTAAGGGGTCTCCCTAATACTACCTACCCGAACGAGAGACACCTTAACGCCTTAAACTCAAGACCTCTGCAGCCCTAAATTGCGGTCGACTCCCAACCTGAAATCACCTGAACGTATCAGAATCCTGAAACCCTAGAAAGGCTTAAACGAATGAGAAGAACAGCGCTCGAATTTCAGGCGGAGAGCAAGCCAACGAGCCTGGGCCTTCAGCTGCAACATCCTTCAGTGCAGGGTGTTGGGTAGTGATTCAGCTATGGTGTGTGTGTGTCTCTCTCTCTCTTCGTTTAGGTTACCTTCCGTGTAGAGTTTGAGGTTTCGAGCTTTTGTTTGGAGGGGAGGCGCGGCGGGGGTTTTGGATGCAGAAATTTGGGTTTGGAGCTTTTCGGCTGTGGGCCTTGACATTGTGTTGTTTCTAAAGTTCACCCCCCCACTAAACTTTAACGTTTTCTAGGGTTTAGTCACTAAACCCTAGAAAACGTTAAATCCCAACTCTTGCACTCTGAACATCAAGACGCAGACCGCAAAAGCCTTAAGGCTTGTAGGCCCTGGACTTGAAGCCCCGCTTGCTTACAAAGAAGGGTATGCCACGAGTTGAAGATAAGGCAACACAGGCACTGCAAAGGCACGAGAAAGCTGGAGTGCTGAGATCTGCAAAGTAAAGGCAGAAGAGGTACTAGGTAGCTGTATTGCTTTAGCACTGTCGTCGTCACAGAGGTTTGGATTCCGGGGTTGCAAAAAGAATCAACCTCAAGGCAATAGTAGACTTAGCAGACACGGCTTGTGCGGAGTCCAGTGAGACCACTGGTGTTAGCCTTTTCATTGCCTTTGGTCTGACTGTTTGCCTTTCGTTTGCCTTTCGTCTGCTTGCTTTCCTTTTTATCTGCCCTGGTTTTGCGTTTTGTCTGCCTTTTGCCTGCATTTTCGGAAATCGTCGGTTTGCCTTTCTATAGCCTTTTGTTGCCTTTCTACTGCCTTTTATTCGCCATGTCTTCCATCCCTGGTTTCAGGCCACTCTAGGGACGAGAGGGTTCCAACCCTAGACTTTCGACCGCCCCAGCCATAAACCCCAAGGCCCACAAGCCCACAGCACTAGACCGTCAACACCACAAATTTAAAGCAACCACCGATAGACATCATCCAACCACGTAAGCAAACACCTCATAAAGCGTTCTTATTGAAGTGCTTTCGAGCCCTATGTAACGTCCGAAGCCACAGCAAACCCTATGGGGTCTTTTGGGAACCTCTAACCAAGATCGAACCCCCTCTGGAGAAAAGGTCTTAAATCGCACGCCTCCGAGGCTCAAACGCTCTTCTGCAGCGCTCTCAGTGCGGATTTCGGCTTTTCCGTTCCCAAATCATGTCCTGCACCGTGAGTCGTTGACCTCTGCGTCCCAAACTGTAAAACTGGAATCATAACCCTGAGCGTACAAATCTACACCCCCTCACCCTAAACATCGAAAAGTCCTAAAGCAAACATCTTAAAGCCGAATCCTAAATTGGAATTCCCCAACTCGTCATAATCTTGAACACGGATCCTGAACCCTACTTCCTGAACCTTAAACCCTTTGACCGATCCTCATGCCTTACACCCTAAACCCCAATTCCTGCATGGAGAAAGGTCCATGACACTGCCAAAAAACCGACCTCAAGGGTCCAAAGCTTGGGTTTAGGACAGTAGCTTTGTACTTTAGTCTTTGGGAGAGTACGTGATTATTAGGTACTTGGACCCTAAGGGCTCCGGTTACTAAGTATATCCAGGAGTTTGAGAGTACTTCAGTTGTCCTATAAGTCCTACTGTTTAGGTACTATAAGGATACCTAAACGCCCTAAACCCTAAACGCCCTAAACCCTCTATCCTAAACCCTAAACCTTATAGGTATTTGGAGCCTCAGGGCTAAGGGAATAAGACTGCATCTTCAGCTCTGGTCTCAAGGCCTTCAAACATCGACTTGAGCACCGTCCAGCTCTCAGAACTGGCGTAATCTACTAGGTATCGGTTTCTGGGCTTTGGAGTACCATACTGTAATACTCTTTTTCTTAAAGGAACCCTTATGAAATAAAAGTTTATACTTTTTTCTCCCTGGTTACTTAAAAGCCCAGGTTTGAGATAACTGTTAATTTCCCTTGTGGCTCCAATAGACGTACATCTTAAGGGCCCCAAAACTAAACTCCCAGAACTGGCATAATCGAGTGGTCTCTTGGAGTAGTCTTGTAGTATCACCTTCGATCTAGTCCCGATGTTATATATAACTCTACTGCAATGTTTCCTCAAACACTATTCTGAATACAAAGACCCCTATAATCCCTATAGTCCCCTTGTCCGATAATTCCTATATCATAGAGCCCTTATATTTGCCCCATGTTTCCTCAAACACTATTCTGAATACAAAGACCCCTATAATCCCAAAAGTCCCCTTGTCCGATAATTCCTATATCATGGAGCCCTTATATTAACCCATTTAGAGCCCTTTGAACAACAGGTAGGTTCTGGTAGGTTGAGGTAGCGTTTACTATTCCTTTAGGTTCCTTGTCTGTCATGAATATACATAGTGTAATATACCACCAAAGCCCTATTCTATTTATTCAGGCCCCCACACAACCCTATAGGGTAACCATTATAAGGCCTGACTCTCTGAGACGGTCCAGGTCGGATGTGCCACTGCGGCCTCCGACGGCAATCTCGTGCTTGGTCCTGGATTTGAGGGTTTTAGGATATTACCCTAAGGGTCCAAGTACCTAATAATCATATACTCTCCTAAATAGTGAGCTACACAACTACTATCCTAAACCTAAATACCTAATTATTGGGTCCTTTGGACCCTTAGTAGGGTTAGGGTTCAGGGCTTTAGGGCTTGAAGGTCTTTAGGGTTTCGGCTTTGAGGGCTCAACTCCTGGATTCACGAGATCTACGGTTTCGGGTTTTTAAGTGGGGCTTTGTTCCTGGATTTAAGGGTTTCCGGGCTTGAAAGTGTTTGTTGAAGACTGGATTGCAGGGGTTTTGAGCATGAAGTGCTGCAAGTTCTCGCAGGGAAGAGGCTAACTACCATGAACGTTGAAGCCCGAGTGAGGTCGTAAACACGAGTAAACGTGCGAATCTTAACTAAACCCTAAGCCCTATATAGCGCAAGCCTATAGACCGCCACCAGAAGTATCTTCGGATCCTCAAAAGCGGCGAACCGGGCTGTTTAGGGTTCAGGGTTTCGAGTTGCTACGTTCCGTGTGAGTGGTGGGTCCCGAACATTGAGGGGTTCTGACTTGACTTTGGGTCACCGAGACACTGCACCAGCCACCACCAGATGGTACTGCTAACATGGCGTCTTCTCTGGTGTCTCTTCTGTTGGTCTTTCTCAGCTTGGTAGCAGAATGGGTTTATGGTGATGATGATGATGATGAACTCAGGGCACCCGTTTTGGCTAGAACATTGACTCATTGATACAGGTGTTTGATGTTTGTTGTTGTGGTTGTTCTTGGTGGTGAAGGCGGTGGGGACGGTGGTGGCGGCAGCGGCGGCGGCGGCGGCGGCGGTGGTGGTGGTGTTATTGTGGCCTGAATGTAGACAATGAATCATATCTTGCCATTCCGCTGCTGTTTGCAGTTGGAGGAGTGTTTGCTCAAATTCTGTTCAATGTCGAACTCTGGCAGAAAAAACAATGGTACGACGACCTCGTCTGGACGCCTGTTACGCTGCAGTGGCTTCGGATACTGACATGAAATGGAAGTGCCTACCACCGAAAAACCCTCAGAAATCCTCAACCCTGAAGCCGGGAAAAAGCAAAAAAGAGGCCCAAAGCTAAACCCGTAAGTCGGGCTTCAGACTTTGCGGCGCCACCAGTGCCGAAAGCAGACAAACTACACGAACTGCCAGGCCCTGCGCTGCCGGAGTCGAGCGCACGCCGGTCGCAACATCCGGAAGCTTCGTAGTATGTATATATGTATATATGATAGTAAATGTTATATTTTACTATAGCATGTTATGGTATAGTTGGTGTATGATCTGATAGTAAATTCTAGTGTTTATACGGAGGCTTAGCGAGACTCTAGTATAGGTGCTTCGCTCCATTCGTTTAGGAAGTGGTTTGAGCGTGTGTTTTGAAGACCCCAACAGTACCACTTATAGAAATCCTTACAGAGACCTGTATAGCAACCCTTATTTTGCCGTCTACTGTAATAGTAACCCTTGTTTCCAAAAGGGGTTGCCCAAGTCTGTTCTAGATCAGAGCCTGTGCATGGCTTCAGAAAAGCTTCAGCCAGGTCTGTTTCATCAGTTGCCCGTTGGCTTCACTGCTAGACCTTGCTTTTGTTCCGGTATCTCAACCCTAAACCCTAAACCCTCGTCAACATGTCTCCACGTTGATTTTGTTCTATGTCTTTGGCGAGGGCGACGCTCAAAGGCCAGCTCCTGCTGCTGCCGGTCGCTGCTGATGCTGCTCCTACTACTACTACTACTACTACTACTACTACTACTACTATAACTATATACTACTACTACTACTACGGCTACTACTGCTACTGCTGCTACTGCTACTACTGCTACTACTACGACGACGAATACTGCTATCACGTCTTACTCAGCTTGTTATTGCTGCGACGACTGTTTTTTTGTTTTTCTTCTGCCGCTGCCAGTGCTTTTCTGCTGCTGCGGCGGCTAGTGTTTTGCGAAGAGGACGATGGTGACGATGATGAGCATGAGGGTGAGTATGAGCATAAGCATGAAGATGAGGATTTTGATGATGTTGGTGGTGGTGATGATGATGACGATGGCGACGACCAAGTCTACGACCATTACCTCGGGCAATGCGAAAAGTGTTGGTAGCAGGTAGCAATTTTTACAGTCTTAGAAGTACTTCCAGTTATAGAAGCTGGCACACAGGCATGAAAAAGCCAACAGACGTGCAGCTCAGGTACGACACCATGCGGCTGGCAAGGCATCAGCCTGTTGAGACGGAGGCTGCTACACGCACTTCCCAGCTTAAGGGTCCACGCACCCATATAGCCTATAACCTACACTTTGGCCTTACGAGGACTATATACATATACATATACATATACATGTATATATACATGAACTATATGAGCGCATTGACCCTTAGGGAAACCACCTTACTTTGGAGTTTGTGGAGCTCACGAGAAGATCCTTGGGATGAGGCAGGCTTCCGGGATGCCTTGCTGGCCACTGTTTGGCAGGTGAGGAGAACTACAATTTAAAACTTGCGGGTTTAGGGTTTAGGAAACGACCGTTTTCCAACGATACTGCTGTTTTGTCAGTCTCTCTCTCTCTCTCGCTCCCTCTCTCTCCCTCTCTGAGTCTCTCGCTTTCTCTGGCTCTCTGTGTCTCTTTGTCTCTCTGTTGTTCTAAGAACCTCCATCTGTCTGTCTTTTGCTCCGCCAGTTTTTTGTATATGTACACGGAGGTATACCATGTATGGGCACGTACATGTGTACTTACCTGCATACCGAAACCTGCCTGCCTGCGTGCCGGCCTGTCGACCTGTCTACCTCTACCTAGCCACCTGCCTGCCTACCTTCCTGCTTGCCTGGCCTGCCGGCCTATGTACTTACATGCAAACTTTATAATTAGTATATTATAGCACATTATGGTATAGTATGGTGTATATGATAGTATATTCTAGTGTACGTACACATACAAAATCACATGCTGAAGCAGTCAGCCTCGGCCTAACCTTGCCACGCAAGGCGCCGTCCTGGGAATGCCCGGCGTTGCCCGTCAAGGGCAACAGAAACAAGCACCAGACTCATTCGCCTGGCTCGGAGTTTTAGCCCCCCAGCGCCCTTTAATAGAGCCCGCCCCTATGGTCCCGAAAGCGGGTATTTTGGGTATATTGGAGGGTAGTTGGGGGGCCCAGGAAGTGAATTCGGATATATTCGGATTAGGGTTTAGGGTTGTTTAGGGTTTAGGGCGGCCAGGGTTTAGAGATACTTTCGGGGGCTAGGGTTTAGTAGGGTTTACAGGGGGGTTGGGGTTTAGAGTTTAGGGCTTGGGGTGAAGGGATTAGGGTTTAGCAACCCCCAAACCTATCATACCAACCTAAATATGGGCTTTCATTGTGATTTCCTCAACAAGAGGGTCTTTGTTAAGGGTCTCAGTGTTTTCGGGAAATGTTTGTTGTAAGGCGGTGCAACTGCAAACCTAAGAGCGGTATTATCCTTATAATAGGACGCCCGACAGATTAAACCGACGGAGACCTCGTCATCAATCGTCTTGCTCAAAGGCTCCTGCCCAAAAAAACAGTGCCCAAACCTGTGTAAGGCGCTTAACAGACGGAGCCCCAAAAGGTATACGAAGATTTAATGGGAGTTTCCGAACATAGGGGACCCTACTATGGTACCCTAAACAGACCCCATAATACGCTGCCCCTGACTTTCGGAAACTCCCATTTCAGTACAAATTTCTATATAAATGGCGGATTGAGGCGTTGGACAACTGTGTTCGGTTTTTCTTGCCAGTCCTTCCAAGTCTCCAGTAATGCCCGGACCTCTGGCGAGATCTTCAGAAGACGATGTTCTGGATAGCAGGCAGAAGTTTGAGCCGGCTTCGTGCTGATATTTATACTTTGCGTAGCAGGCCAAACATCGGAAGCCTCGAAGCCCAAGGTGGCAAGCCTGAGTGCTAAAGCCAGGTACGCCCACAGGTAAGGGTGAATTTCTCGCCGAGGGTGCGAAAGGTTTACCTGGCAGGGCCGTGCACAGGTCAAGAAGCAGCTACTTCTGAGATGCGTCAACTCTGAAGGCCTAGGCCTTGTCTTCTTTCATTCGTAAACAACGGAAAATAAGAACCCATTGATCTGCTACCCATCGATCTGCTGGACAGTCAGGTACTCCCTCCAGCCGGAACGGAGCTGTGCAGACGGTCTTGGCACCTGGGGTGCAGCCTCCTCTATTTACCATGCGCGAGTGGGACGCTTCCCCAAACCCTATAAAAGAAAAACCTAAGCATCTTGCTCTTCACAATGAGGGGGGACGTCACTGATCGGGCCCCAACTTGGATAGGTATATGTGCCTTCCCGCCCCTGGGAGACATCATTCCTTGCCAAGGGGGCGTCATGTAGCGACTGCTTTCGGACTAGTGGGGCCTTCCGGTGGATCGGCAAAACTCTGCAGATGCAATCACCATGTTAAAAACTGCTTGAAAAGATCGGTTCACATGATAGAACCTGAGAAAAGGCTGGCACCAGCGGTTCCGAAAAAGTAGACGCATTCGTATGCATGTCAACAAAGCATCGAAACGAAACCGGTATCAACTTGAGATGTCGTTGCATCTGAAACCTTAAACTCACCTTAGAGTTCACAGGCGATGATGCGCCCAGGAGTGCTTTTTGGGAAGGAGTTTGGTTGAGTGCTTCGGTTTGCTTGTTTCTCACCCTAGGGCGCCATGTTGTATACTTAGGCCTTTAAAGTAGTCCGTACAAAGAGACTTAAGGGCCTAAGTTTGTGCTATATAGCTACATGGGAGTTTCCGAAAATAGGGGACCCTAATATAGTACCCTAAATAGTAGGTTCCTTATTACAAGGACCCCAAAATACGGTACCCCTAGTTTCGGAAACTCCCACATGGAGCTGTAGGGTCCATACTTTCGGTACTTCCGCGATACACGTCGCACCTCGCCACAAGAGCCGCCAGGATGCAGCTTGAAATCCACACTAATTACTCATCGGACAGCTGTCGTCAATGCTTGTGCACATGACTATTGATTGTAACTGTTACTCCCAGTTATAACCTTAAGAGGCCAGGCACTGAAAAGGAAGCATGTCACCATAGGATTCAACATCGGAAAAGCCTATAGCTGTAATAAAGCGGTCTGGACAATTGCAGACAAAAATCAACCTCAATGCATGGTTCCAGTTTGCAGTACAGTGTTGAAGTTTAGGGTGAAGTGTTCAGGATGCAGGATTCGAAGGGTCCAGGGACAGCCTCCATATAAGCCCCCGAATAAACGGATCGTAACACAGGGTTCCCCAGAAACCTAAGTTTGCAACCACCCCCTTGTAGAAATATCTCCGACCTAAACCCTAAACCCTAAAACCGTCCTTGCAGGTGCAAAAAGGAGCTCACAAAAAAGAAACGTCCTTAAAGCCATGCGCCGCAGCCACCGGGCAGCACTGGCTGCTCTCACAGCGCTGTGCCTTGGTTGCCTGCCAGCCTTCGTCTCCTGCGGAGGCTGGGGGTTCTTAGAGCCTAAGGCAGAAAAGCGCCTAAATGGGGATTAAGGTTTCGTTGGGGTTGTTTGGAGTTTAGGGTCGCATAGACATATATATATATATGTATGTATAGAAGTGCATGTGTGTATATCTATATATATATATATATATACACTTATACATATGTACATACATATATACTTACACACACACACACATATATATATATATATATGTGCGTAGATAGACAGATAGATAGATAGATATATGCAGGTCCCCAGGGCCTCCGCGCGACCACGTCCCGGTCTCTTCGGAGTGGAACTGCGCGGCGGGTCGGCAGCGAGGAAGCAGGCAAACGGGCCGTCGTTTCGGTTGAACCTTAAACCGTATTACAGGGTTTCGCAAAGGGTCATAAGTTGTACCTAGATCGTAGAATATAGGGTTTCTATAGTGTCTATAGTAGGAATTACTACTATGATTTGGGAAAGTACCCCCCGTAACAATATCTAGGACCCTTTAGATTGTGGGGTTTTAAGGTTCATGATGCTTACAAGAGGGTCTTTAGGCCTGGGGACCTATGAAACCCATCTAACCCAAGGTTCCATGTATTTTGGGGGGTTGCAGCCGTTTTTAGATTTATATAGGGGTTCAGAGTCCAGGGTGGCGCAGTTCCGATTGTCGGCTAGCTCCTGACCAGACATCCATTTCGAAACCACGAACTAGCTGAATCAAGCAGGAGAGCTAGCCAAGAGTAAACAGCGGTCGGTAATTTAGAGATATATCAACTGCTGGAAGAAACAGGGCAATAGTCATGTGAGAATGCAAACCGTTCGACATGTGACTCCTGTTGAGAGGGCTAAGGGGTTTCAGGCTTTGGCCTTAGCAGCGAGACACCAGTCGCTGCCTTTTGCGTTGAGAGTTCAGGGATTTACCTACATGGGTAGTTCTCCAAATTAGGGTTCCGCTTAGGTTTTTCATTGCTTATCGACGTGCCGTACTATTTTGGAGTTCTAAAAAGAGATGCGAATTTAGAGAACTACCCACGTCAAAAACCTGACCTCCTCAGCTGCATATAGTATTTGCGGCAGCAGCTGGTTCCAAAGATTCAGACGGAGACCTGATCTTAGGGTTCAGGGTTCAGGGGTTCAGGGGTTAGGGGTTAGGTTTGATTTTTTGTGGTTTAGTTTAAATAGGGTCAGAACTTATCGCTCATGCAGGGATGTTTAACGGCATGAAAACCCTAAACCCTAAACTCTAAACCCTAAACCCTATTAGCATGTCATCATTCAGTCGTTTTTTACAGCATGCAAAGAACAGTAAAGTAGATCATTACGACAGCAGTGTGCAGTCCAGTACCGCGACTTGACGCAGCAATACAGAGCCTTGTCTTCGTTTGTGCCCCGAAAGATTTCTTCCTCATCTTGGGAGCTAAGTAGGTAACCTTTAATCACCTTTTGGGATTTGTATAATCCTGCTATATTTGAACAGTTTAACCTGTTTTGGGCTAGGATACGCAGCCCCTAAGTTATTCTTGCTTGCCGCGGGCCCTTTGCAGGTTCGTTTCAAGACAAATTCCACCACAAGTTGAACACTTAAAGCTCATCTCCACAATCCTGATCCCTCGGCCTAGTGTAGGGTTCAGGGCTTTGCGGTTTGGGGTTTAGGGTTTTATAAACCCTATGTGTGGCCCAAAAAGCCAGGAGTTATATATATAGAAACCATAACAAGGACCCTTAAAAGGTAGTCCTTTATTTTCGGCTACAGATAGGGTTGTTTTAGGCTTTATAAACCCTGCACCCTAAACCCTAAACTCCAATATCAACCCTAAATCATAAACCCTTAACCCCAAATTTAAGAGCCTCCGGCTCAAGCCGCCGACCCCGTAGGAGTCAGAGAAAGGGCGATAGCGGAGGGAGTAAGTCTATGCCAGCTCCGTCGCTTCCGGGACGCCCTCCGGGCTTTTAGGNGCAGCAACAGGTTTAAGCAGGAAAGTGTGTAAAGTGTGCCTACAAACGCCGCTTCGTGCAGGCTCGGCGTCCTCCATGAAAAAAATGCGTGCCCCCCCTCCCCTGCGGGCTCTCTGGCGCGCGTTTGTTGGGGGTCTGAAAGGAGGGAAAAAGGGAGGTTTCACCTCCGACTCATCCAACACGCCTCTAGGTCGGCGGACCCCAAAACCTTAAACTTTGCACCCTAAGCCCTCAACCCTAAACTCCAATATCAACCCTAAATCCTAAACCTTAAAAAGCAACCTTAGACCCCAAAACCCCAGGGTTGTTTTCTGGGAGCTGCAGCCCCCTGTTTGCACAGCACAGCGGAGGGCGTATCATCATCCTGGGAGCTGGTCTCCAAGGTGCAGCACTCGCCGCTCCCGCAGCATAATAGGGTTTAGAGATTAGGGTCTAGGATTTATAGGGTTTAGGGAGTTTAGTGTTTAGGATTTATAGGGTGTAGGATTTTGGGTTCAGGGTTTAGAGTTTAGGGTTTAGGGTCTAGGGACTTTCAAGATTTCTTGCACTGTCTCGTTTGGAGTGCCGATCTTGTTGTCGTACAGCTTCCCCAAGTCTCAGATACTTGGCATAGGGTTTAGAACCTCTTGCCATGTGCTGTAAATGTCTTGGATGTCCCCTGATTGCATAGGGTTTAGAACCTCTTGCCATGTGCTGTAAATGTCTTGGATGTCCCCTGATTGGGCACCCGTAGCTAGTAATTAAGTAGTGCGTGCCCGACATTGAGACCTTCGAAGATGTCAGCACCCGTAGGCTCCGTAGTAATTCCTCTTTGGGATTACCTTATAGGATCCTAATGATGAACCAGAACTACAATGGAGCCTATGGGCCTATGGGTAAGCCTGTGGGAATCCCTAGCTGCCTTCTAACTCAAAGTGAAAGGCGTGTTACTTGGAGGTTCATGGGTAGTTATAAGTGGGGTTATAAGTAGGGTAATTACACTTATAACCCTACTTATAACTGCCCCTAAACCCTAAACCCTATAGATCCCTTATGGATCCCTTTTAAGGAAGCCCTTAGGGGACTTATAACCCTACTTATAACTAGCCATGAACCTCCAAGTAGGCTGCTCCAAGGTTCGAAGCACGTGGGGTTAGGGTTTAGGGTTTAGGGTTTAGGGTAGGGGGACACAGAATGCATCTCAAGGCTTCCGAGCCGAAGCATAAACCCGAGACGACCCCAACCTCATGCGCTACTACAATCCCAACACCTAAAGTACTTCTACCAAGCTTTAAAAACCCTTGTTAGGGTCAACTTAAATCTCTCAAGGCCTACTTCTTGACCCGCCGGGGCGTGAAGCCAGTCGTCGTGGAGCGGGATAAGGTGCCTGGGACACGCCACAGGCTGCGAGTTTAGCTTCAGAAAGGTCTTTTCTGTCCTGGAAAAACGTACAATAGCTTTTTGTGATATATCATACTGTAGTAGTGAATTTTGTTCAGGCTTCTACGCTACTACATAGCACGATCCCATATACGATTAGAACCCTGCCAACAGACACGCGAACTCCTCAGCCGGTTTTGAGCCGGTTCACGGTTTTGGGGTTTACGGTTCAGATATATATATATATATATATCCTAGTCCCTGAAGCCCTGAACGCGGAAAAACGAGCGACAAGGTTCCTCACAGCAATTTTTCTCAAACTTTTCTGCCCTCCGGTTGTGAGTTTCAGAATGTAAGGGACCTCAGTATGAAATCACACCCATACATTATAAGGGCCCGAGAACTTCCCACCGAAACCCGAAAAGCCTACTAATCTCCCAAAAGACGCTCCCGACTGCAAAGTCTGAGGTGGCTGCAGCTGCTAGTGGGAAGCTGGGCAGATGCTTGAAGGCTTACCTTAACCATCCAGAACCTATTCTTGTGTAGAGCCAGCATATATCCTACATTTGGGCTTGTTGTAGAACGCTAGTTTCTAGCAGATGAGGCTAGATAGAGTTTGGGGTGGGCTTGCAGGAGCCCGGGTTCTCTCGCAGACTGTCGGCCACAAATTCCAAAGCAAGTAGGTAGAATGCATAGGCATAGTCCACAAAGACACGTAATTAAACACGAAACCCTTAACCCAACACCCTCTGAAACCCCTGGTCCCTAAACCTCCAAACCCCAAATCCTCTGAAACCCCTAAACCCTAAAGGCAAAGTAAAACCAAACCCGTGGGTACTAGCCCCGCCTCAAGCTCCTACGGTAAGGACTCGTGAGGCCAGATGCTAACGGCTAATAGTGTTAGGGGCATATAGGTCATATACGGGTTAGGGTTTAAGCTTCACTATGCTCCCAGCAAGTTTAGAATGAGGGATTTAGGTTTACAGGTCCTGTTCTAAAGTGTATTTCTGCAATATAGGGACGTGAGTAGCTACCGACACTATTCCTTAGCGTTCCTTACTATCATTAAACTATATAATACCCCAACACCTTATTTAAAGTGTGAAGGCCCCTAAACCCTAAACCCTTAACCCCAACACCCTATTCAAAGTGTGAAGGCCCCTAAATTCAAGAGCATGTGTGGCCCTACCAACCCCTACCAACACTATAGGGTTCCTTATTATCATATTAGACCATAGAAAATAGTCAACACCCTATTCAAAGTGTGAAGCTCTTGTGGCCCAGAGCAGCCAAGGAAAGGCGGTGGCTTTCTAGCGCGAGACTGGGGCGACAGTGCCCAAGTCTATCTCAGCAAACTATGCTTTAGGGTTAGGGGTTTAGGTTTAGGGTTAGGGTTAGGGTTTGAGGTTTAGGCTCTCTGCAAATAAAGATGACGAAAAATGCTACTTGCATTTAAGACGCGTAAGGGAGCGGAGGATTATCCATCAGTGTGCACTGCACTGTGCAAGAAGCTAAAGTCCGTGCTGACTGAGGCATCACTCGCAAGCTGCACACTGTCAGCTTCAAACTACACGAGGCAAGTTCGATCCGGCTTGGAACACCCGACATTTATCAAAAACAATTATGCAGGTTCTTGTGTCTATACACAGACTTATACACATGTTTTATGGCAAGAGCAAGGGCAACTTTGTCGAGTGTCCGACGTCGAGTTCTTGCAGCGTACACACGGGCATTTAGTCGAAGTCAGATAAGCACATGAGGATGAGATGCTTCATCTAGCGTATGCGGGACTGTAGACAGTTTACGCTCGTTTGGGATGTTGTGCCTGGGTTCTTCCTAGGCACTTTGAACTTAACCCCTGAACCCGAAACCATAGAATGCTCTGCACTTTGTACAGGAATTGGCAGAGACACTGGGGATCGAGTCCTACCGGAGCCTCGTGTTGCAATGAAGTTGCTAAGATATGTCCGGAAGCATGAACGCAGCTTTACGGTCAGGGGCTACATGAGGAGCGCGTGCACATCTTTACGTATACTGTCTGTCTGTCTGTCTGTCTGTTTGTCTGTCAGACTCTCCTTCTGTCCCGTCCTGTCCGTCTGTCTGTCTGTCTGTATGTATGTATGTGCACGTATATGCATCTGTTTTGTGTATACAAATACATTTACCTATTTGTGGCTGATTGTGTCGTATTTCTGTTTGTTTTTGTCATTCATTTATGAACTCATTTACTTGTTTGTGTATATTTCCGGTCCAGTAGGGCTTAGAGCTTAGGGACATAAGAACCCTGTCCATGTCATGAGCGTGGGAGTCATGGTGTGTTGATACGCGAGCTACCCAGACTTCCGTCCTGGCATAAACAGCAGCTTGAAACTTTAGTAACTAAGCGCCCAACGTTCTGCTACACCCTAGGCCCTGAAGCCCTGAAGCCCAAGCCTTCTAAACCCGTAAACCCTGAACCCTGAACCCTTAAACCCTGAAGCTCAAGCCTTCTACACCCGTAAACCCTCAACCCTGAACCCTTAAACCCTGAATCCCAAACCCTACTTTGCTGTAAGAAAGGAAGCTCCCAGTCCTTTCTGCCGCTCCTGGGCCGCGAAGCGATCGCGCCTCCGACATGTGCCCGAGCTGTGTTACTGTAGTGGCCGTAAGATTATGTAAGATTTTCAATAAGGGTTCCTTTAGAGGTTCCTTTCAAGGAAGTGAGCTGCTAATATAGGGGCCTTAATAATTAGACTAGGGTTGGGGGTGTATATTTTTCCTATAAGTTATATAAGGAACCCCCCAAACCCTATTCAAATTATGAAGGCCTCTGCATTAAGCTTTCAACCGGGTCGTGCAGCATTGCGACGAGGTTTGCAGCGAAGCGACGGCAGTGAGAAGATGAGCCACACTTAGAAAAAGAGGACATGACCGTGGAAGCCCGAAGCCATACAAACCCCCAAGCCACAGAACCCGAAGCCTAAAGCCCCAACTCCTTATCTCGAAAGTCGCTCCGGCCTCACAAACCCGAAGCTATAGGTGTCCTTGGCTGGACGGCGAAGTTGCGGATGTCCGGGTCATGGATCCCAATGGAGCACAGGCTTCTGGGATCGCCGAATTTCGCGAAGTTTTGGCTCAATGTAATACACGGGTCTAAAATTTGCAAAAACTATCCCCGTATACAAGCGCCCTCCAAAGCCACTTGAACATATTGAAGCATATCTGCTTGTCCCATGCTACGCTTGATTGTCTTGGGTGTTCCATATCACTGGTACCGACTATGAAATGTCCCCTATGTTTTTTGATACTCCTGACTCCTGATTGCCCAAGCAACTCACAGGCTCATACGATGGGCTACTCAAAGATGTCAGGAGGCCTGGTCCTCGCTCATGCAGGATCCCTTATTTGCAATCCCTCATTCAAGCAGGGATCTATCTATCTGGTTTTCTATGTGAATATATATATATATATATACACACACACACACACACGTAATTGTACATATATATATATATATATATACATGTATATTGTTGTAGATGTTTGTCTATGCATATATACACATTTTAATGGATCGGTTTGTATTTGTATGTGTATATATATGTGTATATATATATATATACATGTATGCTGACGAAGCGTTTTGTGTGTGTGTGTTTGTGTTCGCATATGATCTACATGTCGCTCTCGCTCCCTCTCTCTCGCTCTCTGTCTCCCTCACTCCCTCTCTCGTTGTCTCTTCCACCCTCTCTCTCTCTCGCTCTCTATCCCTCTCGCTCGCTCTCTCGCCCTCTGCAAAGACGCATCCATGCCGCATGCGAGGTAGCTGGTAGCCTTTTTGGAAGCTCTAAAATCTAGGCCTAGACCCCAACCCCAAGCAGCATGCGAGGAGGCCCCTTGGAAGCTTTAAACCCTTGGACCTAAACCCTCAGCCTTGAGGTAGCTCCTTTAGAGCTCTGTACGAAGCTGATGGACGCGGCAGTGGAAGCCGGCGCGGAGCTGCGCATTGGCACTGCCGAAGGCAAGGCATCCCGAACACTGGGTTGGGGACCCTTTAACTTAGGCCTAGGGTTTAGGTAAAACTTAAGCGCTGAACCCCGGACAGATTTTTGCAGAACTGCGAGGTCGCTGAGACCGTTTAAAAGATAGAGGATTACTGTATGAAAGACAAGGAGCAGCCTCACCATTCACTGCGGCCATCGCGGGAAGATTCCGAAAGATAAGGCACCCCTAAATTGATCTTAGTCGTCAACGGAGTATGGTAAAAGTACCTACAGAGAGCGCTGAAAAGATTCGGATCTCAGAGATTTATATGGAGGGGATGTAGACCAAAAGTCCAGTCATAAACCATTTTACTTCCATCAAACTAGTGGTGATTAGAGTTCTTCTTGTAGTGCAAGGTAGAGACGAGGATGATGATCAGGGTGTTTCAGCTGTTGACAAGGTGGATGGCAACCATGACGTGGGCAGGAGTGTGACAGTAAGGATGATCGTAGTCATGCGGGCTTGGTGGCGAGGGGAGTTCTTGTCGCCACGATTCGACGGTTTTGCTGAGAATGAGCGCGAATTTGATTCTTGAGCTGGTGATGACAGTGACGACGACGATGATGTGGCGGTGATCGTGATGGTAGGGTGTGGATCAGGGCCATAACGGTCGTGATTTTCGTGATCATCCTGATGATGCCCCTAACTTGGCCCTAAGCCCGAATCCCCCCGAATTCCCAAACCCAAACCGTGCTGATTTGAACAATCCCGAACTGCCGTCATTTTTTCAATTGAAAATTTTTCGGCAGGTGTGGAAACTGCCGAAGATGGAGACATCGAGCGGGTCACAGGCGTCATTGTCGACGGCGAGACCTTGCCGGCGGACAAGGCAGAGCGAAAGGGCACGTGTCTTGCTGAATGCAATCGACCCCGAAACCCCAAACCCTAACCCTAAGGGTCCAAGTACCTAATAATCATATACTGTCCTAAATATTGAGCTACATAACTACTATCCTAAACCCGAGTACCTAATTATTGGGTCCTTTTGGACCCTTAGGGTAAACCCCTAAACCCTGCTGGGTTTCAAGTGTCGGTCCATATGCCATGCGCAGTTTGCAGGCTCACGCCATTCACAGACCTCTTGTGTCTTCAGGCCATATAGGGTCTTGAAAGGCTTCCACTACAGGAAACCCCGCAAAGTTGGGAACCGGATAAAGGTCAAATAGTGCTGGGAATTCTTATACATTACTCTTAAGGATTGAGGCTATTGGGTTTCCAACTTTTGGGCTTCTACTGTAGAAGTGAAGATATCCTTCTTGCTCTTTGGCTTCGGCTTTAGAGGCTTTAGTTTCTACGTTGTCTACTATAAGGGGTATTGTGGGAATCCTGGGCTTTAGTAGAGAGGATTTAAGCTTGTTTCGTCTAGGGTTCAGGGTTGAGGGTTTAGGGTCTAGGGTTTAGGTTCGAGGGTTTAGGGTTGAGGGTTTAGGGTTGAGGGTTTAGGGCCCAGGCATGCTTCTACTTTCGTCGTGCATACGGTAGAAAGCAGGCTTGCTGTTTTGGCCAAGCGACTGCGCTCTGCAAAGGCAGCCGCCTCCAACATCGACCACCAGCCCTACACCCCAGAATCAAAGATACCTGAGCTTACTAATTAATTAGAATCGGATGTTGGGATATATGTAGTTACATACGGAGAGGTCTGCGTTTGCCTGGGCCCTTGGGCGGCTTTGGCCCAAGATTGGTGCCCTGGACAGGATTCCGGGTTTCGAGTGAACTGCCTGAAACGCATTGTAAACTGCAGGGATTCTAAACCCTAAACCCTATAAACCCTAAACCCTATAAACCCTATAAACCCTATAAACCCTGAACCCTTAGATTTTTGAACCCTGATCAAATCCTTCAACCGTAGTTTGTGAGATGTCGGGTCTCGGGCCGGGGTTTGGAGTTTCGGGTCCGCGTTGCCCTACCTTTGGTTAGTAGGGAATGGGAGAATGGTAGTAATGGGTGATATTTAGGGTTCCTTTAAAGGGGTCTATAGGGTTCATTAAAAGGGATCTATAGGAAGAATGGTAGAAATAGTAGTTATAATTGCACCCCATTCCTCCATTTCCTACTAACCAAAGGTAAGTTGAGGGAGTTTGGCCGCAGCTGTTGGTCTCAGCTCAGCGTTTCCTTCGCAGGGCGGGGAGGGCCGTAGAGGTAATTCCAGAAAGTTGGCACAGATTGGTATTGGGGGTTCCCCTATACTTTGACTTTACCTCGAGGGCATGAGGACCACGATGCTCCAAGTGTTCCTTCTGGCTCGAGACGGGGATCGGAACCATAAAAAACCCAGCACTAAGCCCTAAATTGTATATAGTAGTACTATAGTAGGTAGACTGTTTAGGGTTCAGGAAGTTCAGTATATAGCTTGTAGAACACGAAACCACATTTCACGGAGCTTGGACGTCTCAGATCTTGGCGCCTCGGGCCTTCTTTGTGCCAAAGATATCTCGCCGGGGTCTGCATAACGAGTACTAGGATCCCCTCCCCTCTGCAGCCTCTTGCAGAGTATTCAATATCCCTCTATACTCTCTTTTAGCCAAACATCCTGCTCTCCACAGCGCTCAAAGGGGGGGTGTCAGACTTCATAGCTCGGGAGATTTAGTTTAGTTTAGGGTTGAGCATACCTCAAAGAAACCCACAGCAATTTCTAGGAAGCTGTATAGATGCCACCCCTACAAATCCCTATGAACAGCCTTCCAAGCCATTTCCAAGCCCTTCTCCAGAAAGGACTGTTGCAAATCCCGAACCCCCCCCAATCAGTTTTAAGAACACGAACCTTAGCAGTTCAAACAGCTCTTTGGCTAATGCTTCAGGTTTGGAATGCCTGTGCCGATGACCGGTGTAAAAAGCAGCAGCATCGTCTTCAAGAGCCTTGCTTGACCCAAAACTCTTCAGCAATGTGGTGTTGAGGTCTGAGTAGTACTAAGGCCATTATTCGGGTTCCCGTAAAGTGTCCTATAGGTGTTGAGCTCCTAAGTAATGTTGAGGTCTGAACAATCCGTATGTTAGGGACTACTAGGGTCTTATGACGAGTCTATGATATACTGCTGAGGGACCAAAACCCGCATTACCCTAAGATGAAGGGATTGAGGAACCTTTGCCAGAGAGTTCCGAAGCTGGCTATTGCTGAGGGTAAAGGGCGGTGGTAGGGTTTCTAAAGAGGCTCTTATGTCTTATGAGTTTATGGAGGCTTCTGTAGGGTTGCTTTAGGGGCTCTATACCGGTTCCTTGCGGGTAGGTTCTAAAGGTTGAAAGGCTCATGGGCTTCGTGGCTTCGGTTGTAGGCTGTGCGGGTCTGGGGCTTGTCAGGGGTTCTGTGGGGTTCCTTATGAGGCTTTCAGAAGAGCCCTACAAGGAAAGCTGCGGTTTAGGGCTTGGGGCCTTCGGGTGTCTCCAGTTCATGCTTTCCGGGCTAGGAGTTCAGGCTTCGGATATCGGGGTCTGGGTTTCTTTGGGGTTCGAGCTTGTTTTCTTTGGGTCGCAGGCTGTGCGTGGGTTTCGGGGCAATCCAAAGGCTGAAAAGCCTTTGCACTGAGTTTAGTCGCCTTTCATCCTACCGTCTCACACAGGAAAAGTCCAGTGCCTCCCCCCCCCCCAGACATGTGCACTGAACATGTGTTTGTGTGTGTTGAAAAACGCATATGTGATACATATACAATTGATTAGATAAACAAACCACCTGAGTTCACACAAAACGCAAATACATACATACTTGAATTAATGAAGACATATATGCTGCATTTAAAATGTATGCGCAAGCGGATGGGATGAATGAAAGAATGAATGAATGAACGAGTGAATAAATATTGGATGGATCAATGAATAAATGAATGGATCTCTGAATGAATAAATGATAATAAATGCATAGGAAACTAGTTGTGCATGCACATATGTGTTTATCTTTGAATAATTTATCTTTCTACGCGTGTATACACGCTATTGTAGTCTTGAGAGTTGCCAAGGTTTGCGAAAGGCCGAACCAAAGACAAATATATCCACCACGTGGGGATCCAGAAGTGATCAGCCCTGAACCTTAAACCCCAAAACCCTAACTAAACTCTAAAACCCTAGACCCGTGAACCCTAAAGTCCTAAACTCCAAAGAAACGCTAAAACCCTAAACCCGAGAACCCTAAAGCCCTAAACTCCAAAGAAACTCTAGAACCCTAAACCCGAGAACCCTAAAGCCCTAAACCCCAAATGAACTCTAAAACCCTAATCCCGAGAACCCTAAAGCCCTAAACCCCAAACGCGGGATTCAGGAGTGATGAGCCTGTGGAGCCCTTCGCAATCTTCTGCGGCGATGCTTGAAGAAATGTGAGGTCTTCGGGGGTGGTTTAGGGTTTAGCGCTTAAGGGGGTTGGGTTCAGGGTTCAGGGTTTAGGATTTTGGGGCTTAAAGCGGTCGTCGGGGTGGTGTTCAGCGCTTTATATCGGGGTAGGGCTTCGGGTTTAGGATTTAGGACTTGGGGTTTAAAGCTTAGGCTTTTCACGGGCAATGCAGCCAAAAGTAAAGCTCAGGCTTAGGGTTCCTCGACCCCCCCAACGACCCTCTAATGTACCCCAAATACCGACTATTAAGGGCCATTAGGGCTCCATTAAAGGGCCATTGGGGGGTCCTGGTTTAGGCTTAGGTTTTACGTCCTTTAGCTTTCGCTCCGGATCGGGCTTGCGAGCGCGATCCTGTGATGCAGGTTTCGGGTTCTGGTTTAGGGTTCAGGCGTTTAGAGTTGTTTTGGGGGGTTTAGGGTTTAGGACACGCCAAGCAAGGGCGTACTCCTACTTCCCAACGCGGAGCACGCCCCTAATTATGTGATATTATGTGCATATTGCACATGAAGCTTGCTCTGACTAACGAGCTTGGTCGTGCCGACACTGAAGAGATGCAGAGTGCATCCAATATCTGATGGATACAATACTTGTAGCTCTTTTCGCGCTGCGAGTTGTTAAGAGCCAAGAGCTTCAAGCCCCTGGAGTCCAAAGCCTAAACTCAAACTCAACCTCAAACTCTAGGCCCTAAGCCCTAAAGCTCCGAACCGTAGAAGCATGACCTAAGCGCCATCCAAAGCCAAATCAAACCCCACATCCTACTGTCGAAAACAAAAACATCCTGCAGCATCCATACTGACTGCACCATGAGGATACTGAAGGTAATCTTTAAATCTTGGCCAACCCAAATACGAAACCCCTAAGCTCAAAAACAACAGGTCGCGACAAAGCAGAGCGGACCACCACCGCCGCCGCCGCCGCCACCACCACCACCACCATCACCACCGTCACCACCATCAGCACCACCACTCACCACCACCACCACCACCACCACCACCAACGACAACAACAGCAGGAACACGCGCACGCAGGCAAACCTTAAATCCAAAACCCTAGACCCTGAACTCTACATCCTAAGCCCTAAACAAGAGGACAAGAAAGCTAGCACCGAGCAATCAGAGGAAGACCCCCGGTTCGGCACTCACCTGGAGATTTACCCAAGGAACAGCGGCGAGGCGGAATCGTAGCTCTTAACGGTGTAGGGCTTGGGGTGTGGGGCTTCAGGGAACCCTGAACCTAAACCCCCAAGTGTAAAGGAATCCTTAACCCTAAACCCAAAGAGGCTGAAGAGCTCATGGGTGAGGGTTTGGGGATTTCTTCCAAGCTTGCTTGAAGGGGCAGGGGACTTAGTAAGTTGGGCACTTATAGCTCTACTTAGAACCTACTTACTAAGTCCCCTGCCCNCAGGGGACTTAGTAAGTTGGGCACTTATAGCTCTACTTAGAACCTACTTACTAAGTCCCCTGCCCCTTGAAGTGGGGGTTTGGCATGAGGTGCCATACAAGTGCAGCGTACAGTGCCTGAGATTGGGTGCCTACAAGGTTTGGCCCTGTGGTCTGTGGTTTCTGTGTTAGCATCTGGGAAGTTTGTATGGCGCAGTGTCGAAACCGAGCGATCGAATCAGGGTTCAGCACTGCCCGGGTAACAGTTGAACAAATTAGTCATGGGTACTTAAACCCAAGAAGGAGTCGAAAATTGAATTTTCAATATACTATGCCAACTATGAACTAGCAAAGTCTAAACTAAACCCTGCCTGAAGGTGTACATTTGCGGCATTGGCGGCTCGGAGCACCTTGGGCCTTCGAGACCGAAGCAAACTCAATCCCTAAACCGAAGGGTCTGGGTACTGAATTGTGCCCTAAAGCCGAAGGTGACCGAAGGTGTGATATTCCAAGATTCTTGTAGGCACCCGAAAGGAGGTTCTTTCCCATGTCAATCTGTACGAAGACCGTGCAAACTTGAAGGTGTGGATATGTGTGGATTGCTTCATGCTACATGAAAGCACGCACCTCCGGGACAGTATAGTACGCGCAGCATTTTCATATCAGGCCCCTTTAGAAAGGAGCCATACTTCAGAACAATCCCCCTATATAAACCCTACACCTCGACCCTTAACCCAGCAGCGAGTACAAGAGCATCGGTGTTCAAGCCCTTGCATAGCCAGAAGTAAGTAAGTCTTGACCACCGGGCTACTGCGGCCAAAAACCTGGTATCTCTGTCCAAAAGAGACTAGTCATCCTTATTCGATGTGCTGCTAGGCCAAGTCTGATTTTGTTGAGGAGGCGAGTGCTTGCAAGGGTTGCATGACACTTACCCGACGGCTCGACACTGAGAAGTGTTCTCATGTTGACGAATAACCTGAGGAAAATAGGGTTCCGTTCAAGAGACTTGTTTGCAAACTAGGTCCCTGTAATACTCGATGCAAAGCTTTAAAGACAGCCTCAAATGGCTCAGACTGCTCCGGCTTGGCTCGATTTGGGCGATATGATGATGGATGCCCTGAATCGTGTGGTAGGTAGCAGGGGTGTCGACTCCGTGCTTACCTGCATTCCGCTTGATGCTCTTCAGATCCAGCGTTTTAAAGTCAGGCCAAACCGAGCGTGCTCGAGAAGTGTGGCAGCCACAATCTCCTGTACCTTACACGTAAGCAACAACTTCACGCAACATATGTATATTGGTGTTTGAAACAGGATGTGGCATTTTTTAGTTGCTTTTCAGGCCTTGACGGATTGAGCCAAGCATGGCAATGACGTCGGCCCCTCGCGTCGCATCGCTTCTGCCAAGTGCTACTGAGATCATGGGACACCTAAAGTTGCAGCACTTGCTGGTCGGTGTAAGCCACGAGTGTGACGTGGCACCCGAAAAGGAGGACATGGATGCCCTGCTATCGAGTGGGAAGTGCGTCCGCCTCACAACCTCGGAGACTGGGTTCTTGTTAAGGAATGTGATTTAAGTTACCATCACAGGGATCTATAGTAAGTCATATGGTTTCCTTATCAATGGTAACTTAAGTTAAATTCCTTAACAAGAACCCAGGAGATTAACCCCATGGTCATGTCGCAAGATGAAATCAACACTGCAGTGATTGGGTCGCTGCGCATGGGCGATTCCTTGTATGGCATCAACAGCTCAGAATTCCGCAGAGCTAAGCCGACTGTGGTTCTCACACAAGCTCCTTCGACGGCCAATGGCAGAACTTTAAACTCTAAGCTTTTCGGCCTTATGTATTTGAGCCATCTCCCTAAACCCTAAACCCCTAAGCCCTAAACCCTAAACCCTAAACCCCTAAGCCCCAAACCGTTTGAAAAAGCGAGGCCCTGTGTGATGTCTGCGCGCCCTCCGGTCGCCAAGTTGCCGGAGCCCGCGAGCTCATCCAAGAGGAGAGAGAGACTCCCAAAAACCCCTCAATTTTAGGGTTTAGGGAATGACTCCTATATGGGGCCTTAATAATTACCAATACTATTTTGAGGGTTCTTTATTATAACTATAGTATAACACGGAATCTACCTTTAATTTGCTGAAATCAAAATATGGCTCCCGCTAGAATTGATAAGGAATAAGCCTCAAATGAGGGGTTTAGGGTATAATTCATAAGGTAGAATTCGTAAATATGGTGTTTCAGAGGAGATGACCGTCGTGAACCTCGAGCCCCACTCTTTGCGAGATGTGGCCGACACCTTTGCTACCGTTTCGGAGGCCGTGACCGGCTCCACCAAAACCGGTGACTAGACACTGACTCGGGACAGTTTCTGATTTTCATTATTTCGGGGTTTAGGGTGGCTTTGGTCGAATGTACAACCCTAACCATGTCTGAATAGCACTAAATTCAGTTATCCTTGACCCCAAGCCTCACCCTAAACCGCTAAACACTGAGCAGGTGATGCTTTGGCCATTGAGTTCCACGCCGGTCTCGGCCGAATCGCTGCCGCAGTCTCGCAGCCCGAGCGCAAGCGCCCCCGCAGCCCTCGGTGTGTTCTGCTGGAGTTCTGGCTTCATAAGCGGGACATGTATACATATATATATATACATACTTACATACATACGCACGCATATATACTACACTACATTACATTCACGCATGCGTTTCATGATGATGGATGTCGCAACCATACCTTCAGACCCTTAACTGTAAGCATCCCGTCCAAAATTCCGCCCTAGAAATCTGAGGCCCGAAGTTCAGAACCCGTGAATTCTGAAGAACCTCCCAAGAAGCCCCCCCAGCCCTCAAAAGGGAGAAGAGCAGGAGTGGGCCGACCCCCTCTTCGACGGCGGCCACTGGATTCCAGAAATGCTGGTGGCTGTGTCATAGTTGGGTAGCATCTTACATTTTTATGGGTACTTAAACCCAATAAGGAATAAAAATGTACCCTAAACCCTAAATCCTACAAACCCTAACCCCACGAACAAGGTACATTTTTTACAACGACCCCAAGCATGAACTAGGTGGCTGCCGGCGGCGAAAAGGGATGGCAAAGTCCCGGCAACAAGTCCACAAAGATTGAGTCGCTTGACTCGCAAGCCCTTGAGCCCTAAATTAAGGGCTCATGGGGTTATTTATTTCGATGTGTTTGGGGCTCTAATTCTGTTAGCAGTTTGGGAGGTGCAGGGGACTCGTTTAGGTTTTGTTTTGGGGCTTTTAGGGTGTAGGGGTTTAGGGTTTAGGGTTTTATGATGGTACTCAGAAGGGTTTGGGTAGGGTTTCTGGTAAAGGAAATAGCCCAGTACTGGCATGTTTCGCGTTTGTCGTGTTGCACGGGCAACAGCCCTCAACTAGACAAGCTAATAACTTCATTCAAACGGAGAGATCGTTCATATGGCTTGAGGGCTGAGGGCTTCAGGTGTTTCCGTAGTCAAATGCTTTTGGCTTCTCTGGATGCCGAACAGGCCTTCTGTCTTGACAGACTATGACCCAGACAGCATCTTGGTTGCCTGCTGCGGCTTCGACTTACATCGCAACCTGGAAGACGCGCAGAAGCTTTGGTCTAAGTCGTGGTGGACATCCTTAAGGTGTGTGAAGCCGGCTCGCATTTACAAGGATGTATTTTTGTTACAACATATATATTTACACATATACATACATACAAAAACATATGTACATACATACATATATATATACTGCATATTATGTAGCACATGTCATAATTTATATCCAAGGGATCTTCGAATTATTAAGAACAAAGAGTGTTCTGTGGCCGCTAACCTGTTTCTAAACGGGGATATTGGGGAACATACTTGGAGGTTCATGAGTTGTTATAAGTAGGGTTATAAGTGCCCTAATATGGGTTATAAGTATAGTTACCCTACTTATAACCCCTTTTATAAGCCACGAATTGCTCAACATGAACCCCTAAAACACCAAACCCATTCAGAATGTCGAGCTACCCATAGGCTCCATAGTAGTTCTTTTTTGGGGTTAATATTTGGAATCCTATAAGGTATTCCCAAAAAGGAACTACTATGGAGCCTGTGGGTAAGCCACAGATCCTCACGTAAATTCATGCAAACTCGGACCCCCAAGCCTCGTGAATGCGGACCAGGCCTCAAACCCCAAACCCTTTTCTAAACCTTTTTCTACCTGTAGGCTCATACCCTACCCCTTTTTTAGGGTAGCTACTTTTCTATTTAACAGGTTGACCCTAACCATAAAACTAGGTATCCACAAAAAGGTAGGGTTGAGCCTCTATTTGAAGGGGCAGGGGACTTAGTAAGTAGGTTACAAGTAGAGTTATAAGTGCCCTAAATGGAGTTACCCTATTTATAACCTTACTTATAACCAACTTACTAAGTCCCCTGCTCCTTCAAGTAGGTAGACCCAGTACTTAACCCTAAGCCCTAAACCGTAGACTCAGCGACTCCCAAACCAGTCATACTAGGGATTCTACTATATTTAGAGGTATATTCCTTAATGAAGAGGTTTCGGAGTCCTTGGTGGGGACCTAAAGCCCTAAGCACTAAGCCCCTAAACCCCTTAAACCCTTAAGCAACTAAACCCTAAACCCCCAACCCTTAGACATCCTTAGACCCCTAAACCCTAAACCCTAAACCCCTAACCTTATGAAACCCAAACCTCAGGGCCCAAGTCCTTAGCACTCATATACACTCCTTCCTACATATTCAGCTACATAACCCCAGTACCTGATTATTGGGTCATTAACAACATATACTCTCCTAAATATTGAGCTACATACCCTACACCCCAGTACCTAATTGTTGGGTCCTTTGGGCCCCTAGGGCAGACTTAGGAAGGAAGGCAAAGTCTTTGCGGCGGACGGCAATCGCTACTTCGCGCGCCCGGGGCCGTCACTGGTGGGGGCCTTAGCGTTTGGGGTTTAGGGTTCAGGGTTTGGGGTTTAGGGTTTGGGGTTCAGGGTTCAGGGTTTGGGGTTCAGGGTTTGGGGTTTAGGGTTCAGGGTTTGGGGTTCAGGGTGTCTTTTGGGCTCCCAAAGGGTCCTAAGCACTTGGGTTTTTAGGGTTCCATAGGGTTGAGGGGTCCTAAGTAGCCATTATAGTAGAATGCAGGTTTGTATAGTAGGAAGTACTATTCTGATTTGAGAAAGTATCCTCCATAGCAGTACCTAGGACCTTTTGGGGGTTAGGGCAGGGTTTTAGGTGCTGGCTTACAGTAGGATTCAGGGTTCAGGCTTTGCTACTTAGGGCTTGATGTTACTTACCTTTGGTTAGTAGGGAATGGAGGAATGGGGTACAATTATAACTACTATTTCTACCATTCTTTCATTCCCTACTAACCAAAGGTAGGGTTAAAGGTCAGAGAGTACAGGTAGAAACTTACTTTTCTGCTGAGCTTTTTTGTAGCTGCTACTAAGGCCGCTCTACCGCCAATGATCCTAAGTCCTTCTAAGGCATTTCAGCGGAGTTCTGAAAATAGGAGTGCATAAGCCATGACGGATCGTACTGCTTGGGATCTATATTAGGGTCTCTTCTTTTCTGGTACTGCTTGGATACTGTATATCAGTTGAATGATATTTTCAGTATAGATATATAATAAAAGTCCTTAGTGGTAGCCGTGTTATAGACTGTTATAAACGGTGTAGGGGCAGCGGCAGTACCTAAGGTATCCTTACAGCCCCTCCATCCTGGAGCCTGCGCTTGATCCAGCAGGTGGCCGGTGTTGCGATCATGGCCCGCGTCATGCACGATGATGTTCCCGGGATCGTGCCTGTGCTGCAGTTGAGGGTCCATGGAAATTGGTCAGCGGTTTAAGAGATTGACTTCGAGGAGTCATTTTGCACCCTAGCTCTGACATGATGGATTCTGTTGCTGTCTGACAACGCAATACCCGTAAGTTGAAAGCGATGTGGCTCTGTTTTTGCATATCTGTATATTTTGGTCTCTTATACGCATATTCCTAGTCCTATTCCGTAGTTCTGCATCCTTTTGTCTATACATATTCATTTGATTAACTAAATCTGTGAAGCAGGGGGCCGCAGGCTTACCATGGACCATGGGAGCTGCGGCCAAGGAAGACCTCCGATGGTAGGTGAGAAAACGTACTTGCTGCTGATAACGTACAGTGCAGGACCCCTTAGTCGGAATGGAGATCGTATGTGTGTTCGCCGAAGCAGCTGGACTGACCCTGTGTCTCCAAGCCGAGCTGAATGGCCTTTCTGGTGGTAAACACATATGGGAGTTTCCGAAAATTAGGGGTACCTTATTTGGGGTCTTATAACAAGGATCCTACTATTTAGGGTACCATATTCGGGTCCCCTATTTTCGGAAACTCCCATATGGTTTTGGGCCTAGGGCCGGTTTAGAGTTCAGAGTTTGGGCTTTGGGTGCAGGGTTTCGTTTGTCTTGTCTCGGGCTGATACTGATGACTTATATATATATATATATACACATACATATATATATATACATACATACATATATATATATATAAATACTCCTAGCATTCCTGCCTGTCTGACTATCCATGACTTCTTTACACCTGAAGCCAAGCCCGAAAGCCGCAAGCATGATGAAACCGACAACCCCAAGTTTAAGTCCTAAACTAAATCCCAACCTGGATGAAGCCTGGATGCAACCTGAAGCTATGCCCTGCGGTTTAGGTAGAGAACGAATACCCGAAACCCCTACTCAAAACCAGAAAACCTGATGCCCAAGCACTTTAACCCTCAACTCTGCAAGCTGCACCCGCAAACCTAACGCCACATAACGCCCAAAGCCCCAAACTAAACCCCATCTCCCTAAACCCTAAACCCTAAACCCTAAACCCTCAAACCCTAAACCCTAAACCCCTAAACCCTAAACTCTAAACCCTCCTTCGAAGGTGATCTAAACCCAAGCCCGAAAGCCTGAGCCCTGAACCTAAACCCTAACCCTGAGGCTCAAAATAGCCCGAAAGCCTTAGATAGTATGGTCTTTGGGCCCAAAAGCCTTACAATATGAGTCCTCAGAGCCTTAGGGTAAACTCTGAACCCTGAACCCTAAACAACCCTAAACCCTAAATCCTAAACCCTAAACCCTATAAACCCTAAACCCTGAACCTCAAACCCAAGGCCCGGAACCCAAACCCAGGGCCCTCCTTCGAAGGTGAGCGCGGTTGAGGCCACAGGGCTGCTTCCAGCGGAGGGTGTCGCCTGGGGTCGCGTGGAGCCTCCCGGCCTGGAGGCCTCTGGGGTACCAGGCAGGGGGGGAGGGAGGTAAGGGGGGGGTTGAGTATAGGGTGTTAGGGTTTTTTTGGGGTTTAAGGGATTTCGGGTCTATGGGTTTAGTATAGGGTTGGGTGATTTAGAGGTGTAAGAGGATGTTGGGTTTAGGGGTTTAGGGTTTCGGGGCTCAGCTTTCGTCAGTGCCCGGAAGTATGGAGAGCCCTACGCATCCACAATCTTCGGTCTCCCGACAGCTTCAACCCCTGCAACCTTAAACTCTAGAATCCGAAATTCGTAAATCCCTGAACCTGTGCCTGAGACCTAAACCTTAAATCCTTAAACCTAAACTCTAATGCCAAGATCGTGAGGCCAGCCCGGCGACATCGAAGATCTTTGCTGGTCCCTACACAAAGAGGCCTGCCAGCGTGGAGAGCGCTTCTATCTCGATCCCAAGACAGGTGGGCTGGTGGGGTATAGCGCTATGGCTCAGTGGGATGTTGCAACACGTAAACCCAAAGCCCCAAAACCCGCCTTGAACTGATAGATACCAATGCCGGCAAATGCACAAAAGGGATGTCTGGAAGAATGGTATTCTATGTATCACCTGGTAGCCAGCCTGCGAGTTGCATGTTCGGGCTTATAGCTTCTATGGTTTAGGGCAAAGAAGTCAGGGGGTTAAGGGCTTAGGATTGATACGTGATTCGTGTATAAGGTGCCTGAATGTCGGACAGGCGTGAAAGTTTAGTGTTCGTGCTCCAGGTGGTTGGGCATCGAAAGGTGCATCCATCTCGTGTCTATCCATCGGTATGTGTATACACACCTGCAGATCGGTGCGTGTGCCTCTATGTGCGTACATACACGCGCACAAAAAAGATGTACTAGCAGTGACAGAATCATACCGACAGACATCAAGATGTGCATAACGACCTTTGTGCATGTTGATTGCCTGCATGCAGCTACACGTTCACAGAAGCTGCAGGCGCACTCCACGCCTGACAAGGATTACTGCCTTGCCCGACTTCTCACCTCCAGTTACGATTGAAAGAACCAGATCAGATACCAGGCTCGATCGTGAGTTTTAGGCTATGTCTTAGCGAGACCCTCAGCGGCAGGCTACCAGGTCATGACGGAAGTGGCGCACAAGAAACGTGGCAAGTGCTGCGGCTGCGGATGCCGACATTGTCCCTTCAACCATGCCAACGTCCCTTCCACTGAACGCGCAGCCCGCATTCAGCAGCCGGCATGGCTGCACAAGACCTCCATCGAAGCTGAAGAAGTTGATGTCCTGTTCTGGAGTGGGGGTAAGGACAGCTATCTTGCTCTTCGATCACTTCTGAAAGAGAAGGGTGAGGCAAGAAGGGGCGTCGTGCTCATGACCACCTTCGATGCAAGAACGCGCATCATTGCCCACCAAGAGGTAGAGATCAAGACCGTGGTTCGTCAGGCGGAGACTCTAGGAGTCAGCCTGGTCGGAGCTCCCTTGCACCCCGGCCGAAAGTATGAAGAGCAGCTGGAGCAAGCACTGCGTGTGGCACAGAAGGGCCTCGCTGGGATTCCGATCACCCGGGTGTGCTTTGGAGATCTCCACTTAGAGCACATTCGAAGCTGGCGAGAGCAACAGCTCACTCCGGTAGTGCGAGAGGTTTGCGGCCAGTCAGCTCAGCTTCACTATCCCATCTGGCACAAAAGCTACGAGGCCTGGAGGGCATTTACAGCCCAGCCCAGAAACGTGGACCTTCAATGCTGCCGCCCTTACATACCATACAATACGCCTTCACCCTGGCTCGCGAAAAGCCTTTTTGCCAAACTCCTGAACCGAGCATCCTGAATCTTAAAGCCTAAGCCCCTGTAAATTCTGAAGACTCTATATCCACACCCTAAAGCAAAGACACTACCCAGAGGCCCCATAGTAGTTCCTTTTTTGGGGGGCTCATATTTAGAATCCTACAAAGGTAGTCCCAAAAAGGAACTACTATGGGGCCTCTGGGCAAAGCCACGACTCCAAACCACGGCCCCGAGGATCTCATGGCTGACTTGGTGGCAAGCGGCGTGAAGCTGGGTTCTTGTTCAGGAACTTCCTTTTCGTTACCATATTCAGGGATCTATAACAAATTATAGGAATTGTAGGGCTTCCTTAGGGATCTAGAACAAATTATAGGAATTGTAGGGCTTCCTTAGGGATCTAGAACTAATTACAGGATTTGTAGGGCTTCCTTATTCTGATGGTGATTTAAGTTCTGTTCCTTTCAAAAGAATCCAGGAAGTGCCGGATCAGTGCCATGCCGGATGCTGCACCAAGCGAGGCCCCTGGGGGGATCGGGATCGGGATGTCAATTCGGCACGGTGGGTTTCGGCTTTGGTGGTTGAGGCTCTGGGGTTTAGGGCTTAGGGTTTAGGGCTTAGGGTTTAGGGTTTGAGGGTTTACGGAATTATTTTTGGACTAAGTCTCCGATACAAAACCCTGACGCTTAAAGTTCAGGTGTTTGAAGGTCTATGCACCAGCTCGGTTGCAGGGACTACCTTGGGGCGCTGGAACCTCATGTGACAGATGGTAGCTTTTGTAGTAAGCTCCACAGATGATCTATAGCCAACACAAGAGATAAAAAAAGACCAGATTCTTCCGAGCGAGGGACGTATACATAAGGGTTGCGGTTCCTTCTATACAGGGAGCACCTGATGACGGGTTGCTCTTTTACAAACCAGGTCTTTGGGGTGGATCAGTACCCTTGACAACCCTCATACGAGGATCGACAGTTCCTGGCAGAAGCTCGAAGTGTGAATTCTGATTGAATCCTGCCCCAACCGAAGT
Organism: Symbiodinium sp. clade A Y106; assembly: GCA_003297005.1. Lineage (NCBI taxonomy): Eukaryota > Dinophyceae > Suessiales > Symbiodiniaceae > Symbiodinium > Symbiodinium sp. clade A. The sequence continues at coordinate 220,500 of BGNK01000282.1, read as the reverse complement.
TCTTCACAAACAGAGCTAGCAGCTAGCCTCCTCCAAGACTGTGCCACGGTTTCAATTTCCCACGGTCTCGGGAGTACGGTGCTCTCTCTCTCTCTCTCTCTTTGTCTCTCTCTGTCCCTCTGCCTCTCTCCCTCTCTCTCTCTCTCTCTCTGTTTCTCTCTGTCTCTCTCTCGCGACGCCGGCACCTAAACTGCAGGCAGCTGTGAACCACCAGAACTGTACGAGGGATCGCGAGAGTCTTATGACTTACATACAGACAGGGTCTCAATTTGCAACAATCCTATAGCTAGTGTGCTTACTAGAATGTTTACTCTGTTCTTTGAATACGTATCCCCGAGTATCCTCTACGTTCAACAGACCTTTTCCCTGCCCGGGCGTAAGCAGAATATACCCCAAGACCCTCTTCTTCTTATCAAGGACCCTTTATCATATCCGAACCTGTCCTGGGTGCAGGTAGAGGGCCTCTGCGTCGGTGCGCTCTTCGACCCCACTCTTGCCAAGCAGGCTTCAACCCTACCATGGGACCGAAACCTCCTACCTTTTCGAGGAGTTATGTACCAGAAAGCCAACCCCGTGAGTAGGTGCTCATAGGGTTCAGGGTTTAGGAATCATTATGAATTAGGGCTTATAGCATTTCGGGTTTCCGGTTTAGAGAATTTTAGAGATATGACATGGGGATTATCGTACCCCCCAAACAAATCAAAGGCTAACTACTCCACAACTGAGATTTACCATGTGCCCTCTAGCAGAGCCCAAATATGTTCATGGGTATCTGGTCCAGAGGGTACTATAGGGGCCTAAATAATTACCAATATTTTCTGAGGGGTTCCTTATTAGAGTTATAGTAACATTAGTTGGGGGCCCTTGGGGGTCTAGGTAAACCCTCGACTCTCAGGCGACGTCCATTGGCTGGGATGCCTTCGGCGAGAATGGGGAGTTCCATTCCGTGGTGGAGCCCTGGGCATAGAGGCTTAGACAGTTGGAGGCTCCGGCGCTTGAGCCATGGTACTAGTGGAAGTAGTGTGTTGATGAAGTAGTGATGGCGTTGTATACATGCATGACATTCTATACACCGGACTTAATCTTGATGACATCAGCCTAACAAGAATCTAGCGCAGCATAGGGTTTTCTATCCAGACCTATATGATATACTGTTATATACTGCGTAATTGCTTTTTGTATGTACTTTAATATAGTAGAAAGTACTATAATGTATCATATTGTACTATATATATTTTTATAATACTAATCACTAATATCGTATACCCTATACGATAGTACACCCCACTTCATTTTTGGCGCGCCAGTTCCAGCGACCGTGCCTTGTCATGGGATCCTGGAGCATCTGAGGAATCGCCAGAACATGGCTTGAAGGTGTGGTAGAATTTACGGACTCTAAGGTCGACTATAGTGGTAATAATTATATTTTTTTACGGTTTAGGAATTTCTAAGTTTGACTGTAGTTATAGTATGTGCAGGTTCCGATGATTTTAGGCCGCTTGAACTCGAAGCCACATCGCTTTGTGAAGTATTTCGATTCGTGTCAGGATCTTCATGTCATGAAGCGTTTAGAGTGGGCTGTGTTTGTGTGACCTGTAATCCATGCCATCACGTCCCTAGATGAGGATAAACTCAGCTTGCAGCATCATGGAACCTTGGTGATTCCTCGTGTCCGCAAGATTTTCGACATTGAAGGGAGCCAGATGCGCGGCGTCTCGTGGGGCGTGTGCTCCAGCTTTCGCAGACGGCTCGCCAAAGAGGAGGCTCCAAAAGAAGATTGCATACGAAGAGCTATGGTGGGTGCAGGTAGCAGAGATTTCGGCAGCCAGAACTCGTTGCAATGCCTTGACTAAGATTTGAGCAAAACCTGAACGCGGTGTTAGCTTCCAAGGTACGTTGATGGAAGCAGGTTGCGTGCCGGAGAGCTGCCTCCATCCGAAGTTTCTTGCCTCGTTTATGCGCTGGCTTAGAGCCATAAGCAATTGAAATTCAGTGCCGGAGGCGTTGAGAACAACGGTCACTTTTCGGCTGCCTGCCGTGGTGGAATCCAACTTATTGCAGGACCTTGACCCCGTGTATGAAATTCTTAAACCTCACCTGTGCCCCCCGGATTTTGAGGCTACAAGTAAACCCTGAACCCAACTCAAACCAAGCTCGCAATCTGAACTCCTGACAGCTAAACCGAAACCCCTACATTCAAAGCTGTGTAAGTGTTGGGGGTTTAGGGTTGCCGACCCCACAAGCTCATAGTTCTCGTGCCAAACGCAAGAGACGTAGCTGTTTGTTTGGGCCCGTACAACAGTCAAGTTCTGAGGAGGATCGTATAAAATGAGTTATAGCAACACAAATAGTCGCATTGTAACCAGTCCGATCTTGGTCAAATGCGAACTAGCCTGCAGCGATTTCTTTTAAACCTAAGCAGAACGGAAAACTGGTCTCGCGAGCAACAGCCATCGCGGCCAAGCTGCAAAGTGCTCTAAAGTAACAACTCAAGATATACATAACGAGATATTCTCTTCCATAAACCCTTTTTCTTACTGCACCCTGAAACTCCACAGGCAACTTAGTATAGGGTCATGTTAAAGGGTTCTTTCAAAAGCTTACTATATGGCTTTCTGAATTTTCTGAAAAGGGTACCCTAACCCCTAAAGCCCCTGAAACCCCTAAACCCTAAACCACTAGATCCTGCACCCCAAACCCCTAAAACCTAAACCCCTAAACCCCTTCCCTTAAACCCCCTATGAGGATTTTGGTTCCAGTCATCTCTGGGAACCTGCCGCTGCCTCAGGTGGAGGCCGATCCGGCTCGGGCCAATGCGGCGAAAATGGCGTTTTCCGAGATGAGTAAGAAGCCACTCACCTGGGTTTAGGGTTGAGGGGTTTAGGGTTTAAAAGGGCTTTAGAGTTTGGGGGCTTAGGGTTTAGGGGTTTAGGGGCTTAGGATTTAGGGGTGTGAGGCTTCGGGTATAAGGTTTAAGCTTTATGGGAGTAAGAAGCCACTCATCTGATTGTGCGTTTAGGTTTTAAGGGTTAGGTCTTGGGTTTAAGGTTTAGGGTTTGGGTTCGTACGTCTTGGGTTTGGGTTGAGGGTGCTTCGTAACTTGACTCCTGCAACGATCTCAGCCGATGGTCTAATGGTTCCAAAGTAAGGGTTTTTGCATACGTATACATCCCTTAGAACTCGATAAATGCCCCTACAGCCAATAAGCCCCATATATGCAACCCTACAGGACAGAGGACATCTAAGCGTAACGCCGAATACAGGGAGCTTACTAAAAGCCTCTATATCAACACCCAGCCCTGTGCCACACGAGGCTCGGCGGCGAGCCTGACGTTGTGCAGGCCTGCATGCGCCCATGCCCGCCCGATGCTTTGCCTATCATGGGCAAGGTCCCATGGCACATGTATGGGTTTAGGGTTTAGGGTTGGTTTGGGTGTAATATAGGGGCCTCAATAATTAGCTATACTATTTTGGTGGTTCCATATTATCATTATACAACAGTGGGCCCCAAAACCTTAATTATTAAGGGCCCTATAGTATGGGTTTAGAACTTGCAGGGATATTTTCCCAGCCATACTAACCCTGCCCTCCCGGGCACTCCTGATCTCTCTGGCACATATGGGAGTTTCCGAAAATTAGGGGTACCTTATTATTATTTTGGGGTTCCTATAATAAGGATCCTATTATTTAGGGTACTGTATTAGGGTCCCCTATTTTCGGAAACCCCCATATCAAGAAGCTCGATGATGTTGGTGCTCTTGCTGCTGCCACTGTCTTCACTGCTGCTGCATCTTCTTTTGCTGCTGCTGTTGCGGCTGGTGGTGTTGCTATTGTTGCTGCTGTTCTTCACATTCCAGGTACCATACTGAACCTTACTGTTTTTGCTGGTATTGCTAGTTAGTGCTATTGCGCTTGTGGATATGGCTTGTTCTACCACTGCTCGCTTTACGCTTGTTCACGTGAACTTTGTCTTTTGATGTTCCGAGCAGTGCCGAAAAGCAGCAGTAGTAACGTAGGAACCTGATTAAGGAACCCTGGGCCTAGAACCCCAAAATAGTAGGATTCATCTCGGGAACCCTAATAAAGGCCCAAGGTTTCTTAATCAGGTTCCTACATTAGGGCCGCCAACCTGGAAGCTTCGAGGCTTTTCTCAGATGGCTAAATGCGGGTTTCCAGGGACCCGAACACCCTAAATAGTAGGATCCCCAGGGACTCCTGCACCAGATATCCTCCCAAGCTTCTTCAAAAAAATCCCCACATCGAATCGAGGTGCCTCACTCTCGGTTTGCAACGCCGAGGTGCCTCATGTTCGTGGCGCCTACATCTCCGCTGGCCACAACTGCTGGGGCATACTTTGGGCTCCAGCTGACTGGCTCCATGTGAGTAGTTCTCTAAATCAGGGCCCCTTTTGGGGTCCTTGGAGGGTTCCTTATAGGGATCTATAAGGGTTTGTATAAGGGTATGTACTATAAGGGTAGTTCACTAAAGCAGGGTCCCTTTTGGGATACTATCTAGGTTTCTTCATTAGGGTTCCCTTTACGGGTACCCTAGGGTTCAACATAGGGTTCCCTATATGGGTAGTTCTCTAAATGAGGGTCTTTAGGATCCTTTTCATTCGGGTGCCGAACTATTCTGCAGACCTAGGAAGGAACCATAATATAGAGAACCACCTATGTGGTGTAGTAAATGTGCGGCTTAGGGGTGAAATGGTTTTGGGGCTCCGGTGTCTGACGCGTTGGTATATCAGGCTTAGCTTATATATAGGAGTGAACCATTTATCATGCTGATACGTGATGTGTCGCGATCTGTGATGCTAGTCTTCGTACCACCTGTTTTTTTTGCACTGGCTCTTGCTTAGGCTGGCTTATGCTTATCATGCTAGTCATTCTGTTGCGCCGGGTTGTAGTATTGAAGGTTGCAAGACACAGTCAGCGTAGTCTCTGTATGTATGTGCTGTATGTATCTGTGTGATTATGTATCTACGTATGTATGTATGTATGTATGTATGTACGTACATCACAGGCACAACACGCCTATCGGGGTGCGTGCGCACCTTGCTATCAGTTCCTACCCTTGTGACCATTTATGTGTGTATGTATGCATATATGTATATCTTCATGTCTGTATATGTATGTAGACATACATACATGTACAGACAAAGAGAGAGACAGAGAGAGAGAGAGAGAGAGAGAAAGAAAGAGAGCGAGAGAGAGAGAGAGAGAGTGTGTGTGTGTGTGTGGGTGTGTGGCTGTTCGAATGGTGGCATATGTCGAGTGTCTGCATGCTGCAGGGGGCCTTTGGAGCCTCACCGAAGCACACAAGACTGATATCTTGATTGAGATTAGCTGTTGACTGTTCAACTGCTTTGCTTCGTAGCAAAAGCAGCCGCAACAGTAGTGCCGTAGTGGTGGTGTTGGTGGTGGTGGTGGTGTGCAGCAATAACAGCAGCACCGTAGTTTTGCTGTTGTAACAGCACGGACGTGGTTTGGTAGCGCTCCACAGCACCATCCCGCTACCAAACCAGCAACCTCATGAGGTCAGTGGTTTGGCGATGTCGGAGCTCATCATCGACGGACAATCTTCTTGCGCCTTGGTCCTGGAGGTGTGACTCTTCTGACCATGTCCTTGCCGAATCAACCATTACCAAGAGCATGGCGGTCTCTTACTCTTGTGGAGTTTTGTCGTGGAAATAAGAAATAATCCGGCCTCTCTTGAACACTTAAGGATCAAGGCCACGCTTTGCGTCTACACAGGATGCAAGCTGCCTTCTTCTATGTTAAATTGCCAGAGATTCGGAATTAACGTTCCACTGTAAACTTTATAGCCTTGGCAACTAACCCAGAGGGTCCATATACACTACCTATGGAATTAGGCCAGAAAAAAACCATCCCCATTATGGCTTTGGGGACCTAATTCCATAATGGTAGTGTATGTGGGACCCTGTGGGTAAAAGAAGGTTACTCCATGAGCTCGGCTTGAAATGAAGGCAGTGAAGGTGGGAGATGCCACGACTGTTTGGTTTTGGATACCAGAACCCAGCAGAACCCCAGAGTTTTCTAGGGCCCCTATAAATGTCATATCATGCAAAGAAGTAGGCTATGCCTTTATGATAGTTTGGGGCTTCAAGGGTTTTTGATTGTGGTTTCAGACGTTAGGTTTTGAGAGTGCAAGAGAGTCCGTAGCGCTTAGAAACTGCACAGTTGTATGTGATGGTGCGGAACAGAGCAGTCGATAATGTCATTATCGCAACGATAGCTTCGTGTGGATAAGTGCTATAGGCGGTTCATTACAACTCTGAAACCCTGAAAACCAGGCCCAGATCGTCTTGAGCCCAGATCCGCAAGTCCTCAGTCAAAACTTGAACTCTAAATCCTAAAACCAAAAATCCTAAACCTACACCACAACCTAAAGCCCACACACCCTTCGAAAACAATAGGCCCCTCCACGAACCAACAAGGAACACGAACATGAACACTAGCCTAAGCCTGAACCCTGAACCCGAAACCCTAAACCTTAAACCCTAAACCCCTATAAACCTTAAACCCTAAACCCCTAAATCCCTAAACCTTAAATCCTAAACCCCTATAAACCTTAAACCCTAAACCCCTAAATCCCTAAACCTTAAATCCTAGAAGCCTTAAAACGTAAAACATCGAAGCCAAGGTGGATTTGAGGCACTTAAAACCTTAAACCCTACTCCTAAACCCCCTTACATCCATAAGCCTTGAACACACCCTAAACCCTCAACCCTCAACCCTAAAAAGCATCGAAGCCAAGGCGTAGATTTAAGGCACTTCCGACCCAGCCGCTTCGCAAACGCGGGCCCTAGAGCGCCTCAGAGGGGGAGGACGCTGGGCACTTTAGGGTTTTTTTGTGGGATTTTTAGGCATGCTTATGATTTCTTAGGGTTTTTTGGGTTCAGGGTTTAGGGTTTACATATAGGGTTAGGTTTTTTGTAGTAACTTGAATTTCGAAAGTTCGGTTTAGGGTCTTGGCGGAATTGAGGTTAGTGCTTCGGGACTTTGGGCGCTCAGGGCATTCAGCATCGAGGGCCGGGTCGTGTTAGCGGTCTCGGGAGATGCGATCTGGGATTAAAGAAATTTGGTTTAAAAATTGATGGGGGGGGGTTCAGGCTCGCGGTTTAGACTCTTAACACTAGAAACCTCTGCATAGTAGTATCCTGGTGGGTGCGGTGAGCTATTACAGCAATGAGGCTTGTTCTCCCGGAGGTGCCAGGCGAGAAACGAAGGACCGATGATGTGCATAGTGCCTTTAGCTTCCCTTGTTCTAGCAGGCTCATCATGCTCGTAGCGGTCCTTGTTTCGGCCTGGTCCTATTTCTAGTTACGGCTACATCCCTAGGAAGCACAGAAGCGATTTTTGTCAGGGCGAGTTTACCGATCGCACCTGGTTCCGTGGTGATGCAATGGCTACAGAGCGCGTTGCGGACATCCTTTCTGGATGTGTAGAATCAAGTTTGCACGGTTGAGAAGCATCTGTCTGCCCCAGACACGCTCCCCCCCCGGCAAAGCCTAAACCCCAATCTAAACTTGTCTCCGAGAGCTAAGGAAGATGGGAACCGTTCCTGTCGGTGAGCAGTGGTAGCTTTCCGCAGCCATGGAATGGATGCCAGAAGGAAGCCTCCTCGTGCCCTCAACCCTACTAGTGCGCATGTAGGTTCTATCATTTCTAATCGGTTTATATGCAGGGTAGATGGAGGGTTTGTGGACACAAGGCCACTAAACCCGAAACACTCTGGTCAAGCAGCTGTCACCAAAATCACACAGACAGACATACGCGAACACACACACACACAGACACACACACACACAAACACACACACACACAGACACGGACACACACACACACAACATTCGCAAGTTCACGTACACGGTTACTCCACGGCAACCCGCATTTCTGCACTGCACTTTTGCGCCTGGCCCTCTGACATTCGGCTGAGCTATCTATCGGCATTGATTCGGAACGTGATTTTTCTGTGATATCCGACGCTTGCTCGGAAAACAGGCACTGCTTTGTCCCTGGCTCGAAATCGAAGTGGAAGAAGCGGCCATATTGAAAGCAACAACGTGGAAACAGCTCGTATATAAGGGTCTTACATCGCTTTAGCCCGAAATCGTGTTCAGTGTCTTCAGCTGTGATTGCGGTTTGTTTCCTGACGACTGTGGGATTCGATGGTCGACAACCTTGAACGGTCTAGCGCTGCTCGTAGTCGGTGTAATAGCAATGCTTGTAGGACAGTGCAAGCATTGCTTCTGAAAGGTTTACAAACCCTAAACCCCTAAACCCTAAGCCCTTACAGTCATGTCAGAGTCAATGATTTTGCAGACTTCCAATGCCATCACATGTCGGCTCAGCGTGATTAAAAGCCCCACTGACCTCCTTAGGACGTTCTCCGCCCAAAGCAGGAGCAAGTATTGGGGATTGGGTGGCTGGGGTCGGGTTAACATGAAACATGTTTGAATTCATGTTAGATCAGTTGATTGGAACAAGATTGGGTCTGATAAGTTCACGCATAATTTCTGGATTTTCGCCGGCCGAAGGATGCTCATCCGCACGGACCTGTTCATGACAACCCCAAACCCAAATCTCGCCTAAACCCTAAATCCCGACCTTAAACCTCATTATGATTTGTATGATTGTGCTGTCCTTGGAAGAGGCCTTTGCTGCTTCAGCCGGCTTAAGCCGTGTCTGTAACTCCTGACAGGTACCCAAACCGCCACAGACTCAGGTAGCTTGATTTCAAGCAGCTGCTCATTGCTGGAGAATCTTGACAAATGCCCGGCCAGGTGCCCGCATCCAGTCGCATCTGAAGTGCGTGGTGGCCCAATGCCCGGATGATAATCACTACCTTATTGGCTGTAAACTTAACTTTTCAACTTTTGGGTTTCTTGCAAGGTAGTCGATTGTGAAAGTTTCGACTTTTATTTCCTTGGGTTTTGGGCCAGTGAGCTACTGGCAGCATGGAATCAGGGAAGACGGGCTTAGTGCAGCAAAGACTTTGTCATAGTTGGGTAACATTTTACATTTCCATTCCTATCCCAGCCATGAACTAGAAGAGTTTACGTGCCGACACCGTCAGCCGTTCTGAAGTTCACCGCTAAGGGTTGATGTGTTGGGATTTGCAGGGGTTTGGGGCTCAGCCTTTTGGGATTTAGGGTTTGGCAGTTTAGGCTGCAAGGTGTAGGAGGCGATTTTTGCAGTTCTGCATCATCCAGCAAAAGCGGCTAAATCGCAATGTTAGCGGCTTGATCCCCTGCCGAATCGGAACCTGAACAAGGCTGTCCTTGTAGTTTACAGTAGGTTTATGGTTCAGGGTTTAGGATTTCGGGTTTACGTCTTTTAATTATCCCTGAGGAGTAGATGTACCTTGCGGCCAGCAAATCGTTGTGGTCTGAGCAATACTTGAGACTTCCCATGTCGCTCCCAGAAACTATCTAGACCCCCCAAACTACTCTCTAATGCACCGTGGATACCCGGTACCCATTATCCATTATCCATCCATCAGGGTTACATTAAAGGGCACTTCGCGGGTCCTGGTATGTAAGTCTTGGTAGAGCAGGTAACCTTTAACTTTTTGGGGTGCGATGATCCCGTAATCCCTAAACCCTAGGTCCTACAAGCCCTATACCTATAGTCCCTAAGCCCGTCTAAGCCCTGAACCCTAAATCCTACAAGCCCAGTCCCTATGGTCGCGATCTCCCTGTTGCGAGGTGCAGGCTGCAGAGCTGCTACAGCTAAGGCAAGAGTGTCGCCGGGGGTTTCAGGACCCTCCCAGTACCCTTAAGCCTTCAAGGATTTCTTTCCGGCAATTTAAAGTTCCCCTTAGATCTTTCTAGGTATATGATCCCAAAACTCGTAGGTTATAATAATACTGATAGTAATAATAGTAATAATAGGTTATAACAAAGAGGGTAGATGGAGGGATCTTCGGTTGAGATTTTTTTGATGACTTACTGCACTGTAGGTTTCAGGCTGCTAGAATGTCGTTTCGGGTTGAGGGCGCAAGGGGGAGAGTGAGTGAGTCCGGGGAGTGAGTTGTTGCGGTATCTTGCTTCATTCACGAAGGAATTGAAGCAGACAAGGTCTTGAGATCCGTAGCCTACAGCGCCTCTAGTCCAACAACTCGGCATTGCATCTTAAACCACCAGATTTCAAGTGCCGGTGAACCCCAGGCCTTATAATATGGTGGCCCGAATAATTCCCAACGTTTGTTTTGATTGGGGGTGGGTCTCCTTAATGCAGTTAATAGCAGAATCTACCCCCACAGCCCTCTTCTAATTAGTTCGGCTCCTATGGTAACCCTGCGCCAGCCGCATGACTTGCCAAGCTCCTGAACTCTGAGACCGAAACCTTACCTTAACCCTGAAGAACCTTTTTAGGGCTCCTTATTATGATTTCCTTATATAGGTCCTTAAAAAGGTAGGTTCTTCAGGGTTAAGGTAAACTCTAAACCTTAAACCCAAACTCCAACCCCCGAGCTCCTACCCTTTGCACGTCCTCCCTTAAGGTACCCAGACCCCCGGGAGGATCCAGAAAGTAGATCCCCTAATTTGGGGCCCTATACTACTAAGGGTACTTTATAGGAGACCCCATTAAGGGATCTACTTTTTGGATCCTCCCGGGTGTCTGGGTACACCAGGAAGTTCTACACTTTCTGTAAAGCACTTGGGGGCGTTGTTAACCTTTATCCTCTCGGGACCCTAAACCCTAAACCCTAAACGGGTACGACAATCCCAAACCCTAAATCCCAACCACCCCCCATATCACCCCTGTATACAGAGGTACAACCTTTGAGCTCCCGTCCGATGCTGGAGACATCCCCGCCTAAACCCGGAACCCTAAGCTCAGGGACCCCAAAAGCGCATAAGCATATGCATTTTATGGGGATTGATATCCCTATCTTAAAGGGCTTCATTATAACCGGGTTTATATGGGATATCCCTATCCTAATTTTTGCTTATGTGCTTTTTTGGGGCCCTATAAACCCTAAACCCTCTAGTTCCCCTAGGAAGCTGAGTCAGGCCGATGGTCTCCATCGTAGTTCGGCTACGTGAAAGTCCAACTGCTTAAAAAAAGGAACTACGATGGAGACTATATGTATTCCCCTTATATTCCCTAAGCCCTATACCCTCAAGTACTTCCCAAGCCCTGAATCCGAACCCCAAACACTTTAGTTCCCCTAGGATACTGAGCATGTAGTTCGGCTACCTTACAGGATCCTACATTTACGAGTTACAACGAAAAGCACCTACAACCTTAAACCCTGAAGCCCCATATGTACAAAAAGGAACTACAACCCTAAACCTTATAGTAAAACAACGAACTACAACCCTAAACACTGAACCCTAGATTAAAAAGGAACTACAAACCTGAGCCCTAAACCATATACTAAGCAAAGGAACTGCAACCCTAAACCCTGAACGATCAAACTTCACCCTGAACCCTAGACCCTATTATAATTACAACAAAGCCCTAAACCCTGAGACCTTTATACGTAATCCCCACTCAACGGTCGAAGCCAGGCCTGGCGAGTCAGTTCTTGACTGGGGCTCTCTACTCAGATCTTAGGGTTTAGAGTTTGGGTTTAGGGTTTAACCCTAAAACCTAAACCCGTAGAGTTTGGGGTTTAGGGTTTAGGGTTAAACCCTAAACCCTAAACCCTTTAGTTAGGGGTTGGGGGTTTAGGGTTTGGGGCCGGGAGTCTAGGGTTTGGGTCACGGGATTTCGAGTAAGGACTCAGGGGTTGCCCTGAAGTTACCCCTAAACCTACCTTTGCTTAGTAGGGAATGGGAGAATGGTAGTAATGGGGGATATTTAGGGTTCCTTTAAAGGGGTCTATAGGGTTCATTAAAAGGGATCTATAGGAAGAATGGTAGTAATAGCAGTTATAATTGTACCCCATTCCTCCATTCCCTACTAACCAAAGGCAAGCTAAACTCACAATGTTGAACAGTTGCTACTTGGCGTTCTTCTGGTTGGCTCTTAGAACTTTAACTTTTGGGTTTCTGTTTGAACCCGCAATAAGAAGGCGAAAAGTTTAACTTTTTGGAGGGGTTCAGAAGACAGCCAAGGGTAAGCAATCCGCAAAATTATCATGCCTTTGGAGCTAACGATGTTGGCTGGACGTTGCCGCAGTCCAGTTTAACATTGTTGGTATAGACATTGGGACGGTGGAATGAGGGGTTTGTGGTTTCAGGATTTAGGATTGATCTGTTCGTGCTTCGCATCTTGCGGTGTGAGGGTGATGAGGACACGGGGAAGTACGTTCTTGACGATGCAGCTGCTGACGACGATTGTGTTTTTTGGGTACAAGAAGATAGTACCGTTGATCATCATCATGCTCACAGTAGTGTTCCTGGGTAATGTTGTTGCCCCTACTGCCGACATCACCGTAAGTGAAACTACTGGGAGATGAAACTTCTGCAATCGACAATTTTTGCGGCCGCACGATCGCGAAGATTCAAGGCAGTGGGTGCGGATGGGCGCTTACGTGGCTGTGGGCAGCCTAGCCTGGGATTGAGGGTTTGCAAAAGAGGCTTAAACAATAACCAATGCAATTTCGTCAATTTCGGGGTTCCTTAGTATTTGTTCTAGTATATTGTATATTATATATATATACATAGTGTAAGATACTCCAAAGAACCCTGTTCCAAGTATTAAGGTCCCTAGAATGGGGGGGGGCTCTGCAGAGACGCAGGCTGTGGCTTTTGAGTACGCGGGTGTCAGGTCGGACGGAGGACATTTACGACGCAGAGCAGAAGGCATAGTGGCTCTTTCGTTATCATGTACATTTTGGCATCGTGAAGTGCGACATATTATGACGTCTCACATTCGGAATGGCTTGAAGTGGCGCCCAGACCGTTAGAGATAAGTTATATAGTGGTTACAGTGCTATATCGTGAGAGTGTCACACCTTCGCCACCCAAGGTCGACGATGTACGGCATCAATGGCTATGGCATTGAGGCCGGCCAATCTGATCCGAGGTTCATCAGCGGAAGCTTACACAGAATCATCCCTATATCCGGTAGTTTCAGACGCCAAGCAAACATGGTCAGTTGAAACAATCTACCCTCTCCCTCCTAATACAGAGTATTTACCTTGCACAGTTGTTGCGCAGGTGCTTGTCAGAACTTCCCGTGCAACGTGGAGTCATATTGTTCCATGTGTCGCTACGAACAAAAGCGAATGCAACCGGCATCGTCTGGGCAGGCCGGTGCCTTGCTACATCTATAGCCTTTAGGATAATTATGCTATACTTGCGCAAATGGCTTGAAGGGTCAACCTAGATAGTTCCGCCCCAAGCCTAGACGGACACTCAGGCTCGCGCATCGACTGCCAATACTGTGCCCCACTCTATCCCCAAACTTCAAGCCTCATACGGTTGTCTCCAAGACTAGCTCGAATATTTTCTCCCCGAAGCCAAATCCGTAAACGACTAAAGGCACTCGCAGTCCTAACGACCTCAGAGCCCAAAGCTCAAGCTCCGAAATCTTTGGGAGTAATTATTTTAAGTTACTATAATAGGGATCTATATTAAATAATCGGTGTCCTTATTATGGTAACTCCAAACTAGATTCCCTTACAAGAATCCAGGAAAGGGCATCTTACATGTTCTTCGTGGGAAGCATAAATTAACACCGTTAACCCTAAACTGCAGGCCACCTCGCAGAACTTTGCTTGGGCGAGTCGCTTCTCTCGAGGACTCCCCGTCGAGTGGATGTCGTGCATTTCCGGGTGACTCGCGTTTCCCGCATATAATTTAATATACAGGCTTAAATAATTAACAATACTATTTTGGGGGGCTCCTTCTTATAGTTATAGTATAATGGGGCCCAAAACCCTATTCTAATTATTAAGGCCCCTATAGTAGATACCTGTTCTCCCTGTACGATACTTTACGATACATTGGTACATATCATATACCTCGTCTCCCTTTGCATCTAGGATGCTCTGATTCTTTCAAGGTGAGGGCCACGAAGCCATTGGATGTGGGGTGCTGACTGCTACGGGCAACAGCAAATAATAACACAGATCGGTTTCTTGCCAATGCTGGACTCATACACATGACGGACAGGTAGCGAGGCTGTGGTGTGCTAGGGCAGGAGGGGAATGACTAGATGCAAGCCTCCGACATCCCTGTACCCTAAACCCTACCAGCTCTCAGCCATATCCAGAAACCCAGTGTCGGAAAACTCTATGCATCTGAAGTGCAGGTAACTACTGCCTCTATGGTGGCACCGACCTAGGCGTGGCAGAAGAAGTTGGAATAGCGCCTGGTTTAGGGGGGGGATCTGGGGTTTGTTTATGGGTTTATCAGTAGCCGAAAAAACCCAGCTGCTTGGGCTCCGTTTTAACATGCTTTAATTTTCTTGAGCCTATTCCTAGGCTCTGTTTTCCTATATAGTAGGGCTACGGCAAAAGTGCCTACTATTATAGTATAGGGCCTTAGTTTAGTTCACTGTCCGTTGCAAGATTTGCCGCGGTTTGTTAAATACGCAATCCATTGCAACAGGAAACTTCCTAGGAACAAGGGATGTGGGGCATTGCCGGCTGTGTTCTGCGAGACGACCCCGGCTTTAGATGTGGATCGCAGTTCGCTTCTTCGATTACGGCCAAGAGTCGTTGACATATGTACAAGTACAAGTTCCCTCGAAGCAGGCCATTGTAACTAGATGTCGATGCGAAATGTGTCATTAAGAGTTAATTAGAGACTTTTGCCTAGTTTCCTTCAGCAGCTAATGGTCGTGCAAGATGCCACGCAAGCGTGGCACCGGGACATGTGCCTGCGGGTGCGTGCAGTGTCACTTTGCTTTTCTGGTGGTGCTCCTGCTCGTCGTGGTTTCCTTCTTCAGCACACTGCGCTTCACGGTACTGGGAGATACTGAGGATCGACACGTCCCAGTCCGCCGCCGCCGCGCCAAAGCGGCCCAGGAGAGCCTTGCATTGCCTCGGATAGATGAAACCGCGGACCACTCCTCCGAGCCCAGCGTTCCTTCCTTTCCCAGCCTTGATCATGGTGCTCCCTTGCCTGACCCAAAGGGTCCTAGGTATTGTTGTGCGGGATACTTCCCTAAATCATAATAGTAATTCCTATTATAGAAACCCTAAATTCTACTATATAGGTACTTTGGACCGTTTGGGTGATTCCATCGATGCTTCGGCTGCACCAACCTCGCCTTCTATGTCTGCTTGCGTGCAGCTTCAAAGCACCGATCCTTGGGGACCAAGTGACCCCTATAAGCAGGGGCCTTACACCATTATACTATGAACCCCCTCTATATGGTATATGAGCCTTAATTCCTTTTAGGGTCCTTTTCGTCCTTAAGGAATTGGCACCTGGCTTGCGCAGCACCACATGTTCCGCGCGGGCCCGAGAGCACGTCGCCCCCCTTTTCGTGGCCGTGACCTCGCCGGTTGGGAACTTCAAGCTCCGAGCAGCTCTGCGGACTGGGCATTGGTTGATGAAAGGCTTTCCAGCACCAGAAACTGGGTTCTTGCTAAGGAATTTAATTTAAGGTACCATAATAGGAATCTATAGTAAATAATGTGGTTTCCTTGTTATGGCAACTTAAATTGAATCCCTTATCAAGAACCCAGGAAAGGGCATCTTACATGTTCTTCGTGGGCAACAGCCCTGATCAGAAAGTGCAGAAAAAGCTGGAACAGGAGATGCGCGGACATGCTGACATCGTGCAGTTCGATTTTGCAGATCGTTTCACAAATTTGGCAGTGAAGTCCGTCGGCGCTGCCGCGTGGGTGCACGCGCACTTGAATGTTAACAAAGTGCAGTATGTGCTTAAAGTGGAGGATTACATGACGAACAGCTTCGTCAAGATTGATGAAGCCGTCAAACGGTTGCAGATGCATGGGGACCAAAAACCCTATTACGGTGGAGGCATGATTTTCGGTGGCACGCCGGTAGTGCGAGATGGACGGTGGGGTTGTCCCAAGAGGCACTGTCCATACGAGACCTACCCGGTCGAGTATGCTGGGGGGCAGTACTTGCTCAGCCGATCTGCAGTGAAGATGTTGGCAGAAAAGGCACTACCGGCACTTGATCTCAGCGACCCCTACCCCATTGAAGATCATTATGTCGCGAGCTTCCTGGCAGAATCCGGTGTTCATGTGGTAAACGAGCCAAAGTTGATGTGGGCAGGTGGCAAGCCCTATGGTGCTCCATCCATCGTTGCTGACGACTTTTTGCTATGCTTGGACACAGAAGATCGACCTGAGACTACGGACGGTGAGGTTGGTGCCTGGGAAGGCAGCACTTTGGTCATGCTACCCGAGGAGCGCCCGAGGAAGGCCTGGTATGGCGATCCCTCCCATCCGTGGTCCTCCGACCATGGCAAAGATGTTACAGAGTCAGTCCTAGAGAGTTTAAGTCAAAAACAGCAGGTGAGGGCTTGGGATGCCAGTTGGGGAGATCCCGCCCCCGGTGTGCGCAAGGTTCTCTTGCTGCGCCTGGATCAGACCAAGTAGCTATGTGGCTGGTTCGTGGGATGCCGTGCTGGCAGGCTGAAGACGGAGAGGTGTCAGAGCAGCAACGTACTTGAAAGCGTGCAGCAACTTGCCGAGCGGAAGCATACTCTCTGCGCGAGAGCGTAACCTTGACGGACGGTGTGGCCGTGGAGTTGCGGTCACCTGGGATATTCTGGGCTGGACGACGTGGTGGGCAGAAGCCGCTTGCGACCTGTTCGGGAGCCGAGTTCTGAAAACCTCTGAGATGACAGCGATACAGCAACGGATCCGCCAGGTCTGTCAACTCTTCCGCCGATGGAGTTGCTGGCACATTGACTGAAAGGCACAAAGGTACAGTAGAAGACAGAAAGTTGGAACATCGTTATCCTCATGCCCTTAAGGAAAAGTATAGGGGATCCTAGCACCAATTATCCTTCATCAATGTTCCAACTTTCTGGGGCTCACTATAAGGGTTCTGACTCTAAGGCTGCTTGCATGTTCGAACTCCTGACCCAGCGACTCACGCAATACTCAATCGTATATTCCATCAGTAACCCTACCTTCGGTTAGTAGGGAATGGAAGAATGGTAGTAATAGTAGTTATCATTGAACCCCATTCCTCCATTCCCTACTAACCAAAGGTAAGTAAGAAGCTACGGCCCTCTGACCACTCCCAATCTGAACACTCAGAGGCAACGCGAGAGAGAGAGAGAGAGAGAGGAAACACATAGACTCAGTGTAGGCGAATAGATAGCGAAGTCAGTTGTCGCACGATGCGATATATACGAATACATGTATGTAATTATATATATATACACATACATACATACATACATATATATATATATGTACATATGTATAAAATATGTACACATACATACGCATACACACCCACGTATGTACATTCGGTTGATGATAAAAAATCTTGCATTGCCCATAATAAGGAAGATGCCAGAATTCCCATAGTCTAGGGTAAGGTAAATAAGGTAATGCAGGATTTATACCATCAACCGTATGTATAGATACAGAGGCGCACATGCTTGTAATTGATCTGCAGGTCAGCAAATATGTTTGCACATGTAATGATGCGGATGTCCGTTGTTGCATGTTTAGTCGTTTACTTGTTTGTGTACTCATGCATGTACAATGAGCACATGTACATGCTTGCGAATGTTTCACATCCATCCATCCTTCCTTCCTTCCTTCCACCCATCCACCCATCCGTCCGTCCGTCCGTCCATCCATCCATCCATCCATCCATCCATCCATGCAGCCAGCCAGCCAGCCACCCAGCCACCCAGCCGGCCATCCATCCATCCATCCATCCATGCATTGTATGTGTGTGTATATATACATATATACATGTACACAAGCATGCATACATGCATATGCCCAGTGTCGTTCTCCTGGTATGTATATGTAGCAAAAACGAAAGCGAGTTGACAGAGATAAGAAGTGAACAAAGAGTGACGGAGACAACGATTCTCTTGTGTGTGAAGCTCTGATAAGTCAGTAGTTGGATTCATCGCGATCGGGCATCATCTGCATACGCATCGGTTGCAAGAACAATGCCATTTAATTAGTGCTTGTGATGATGAGGCTTGTGGGCATGTAGGGGGTTGCAGTTCAGGGTGAAGGGTCATCCAACACCCTAGACCCTAAACCCGAAACACCTAGACCCTATAAATCTTGGGCTGTGTATGTTGCCTGTTTCTGTGGAGGCTGGATTCCAGACGAGTCTTTTGACGCGGTGACGTCCTACTGGGCCGCATCCTCAGCATCAGAGGCTTTATGTAGGGGCTTCAATAATTAGAACAGGGTTTTGGGCCCCGTGATAGTATAGTTAATGTTGGTGATTATTTCGGCTTCTATATTGAGGCTGAAGTCGAAGCCAAAGGCACTTGCATGTCCTGGGACGTCAACCTCAACAACGTCGGTGTTTGGGCTTAACTATGCCGGCTGAGGGGATGCAAAATCTCGCAAGAACCCCTTCCGGGGTTCTGGAGTTGAAAGTTGAAAAGTTGAAACTGACTTCCTGCATTTGTAGTGTCAGTAGGTTCCAGTTCCTGCCAAGGTCCTGTACCACTACAACGTCTCAGTGCAATGCCGGGCTCTCATGGGAAAGCACCAGCGGGCTCAGAAACTAGCATCACGGCCATAAGGCCGTGAGGGTGGCGGTTCTGGGCGGAGGGACCTCCAAATTCCGGGCAGGTTCAATTCAATACCGTTCCGTTGAGCCATGCACCCGTGAATCCCGAACCGATTCAGTCGGCCTCCAAAGCGTAGACTACAGAACTTGAAGTTTGGCCCGAAGACCGAGAATCTCAAATGGTCAGGGCGTAGGCTTTAAACCGTGAGCCCTCTTTCCTAAACTTCTGTGTTTCCACGTAGGATTGCCAACTCTGATTGTGTTAGTTTTAGCACGTTTTGCAGGCATCCCTGCATGCCAGCAGTTCCTGTTTGAGGGTTTCACCACCTGGGGTAGGCCATTTGGACATATGTATTTCTTCCGATTTGTTCTCAAATGATCGTATGTACAAACGCGACCCTGAACTTCAAGCCCTGCATATGTTTCAGCGGCTGCAAATGGCCCAGCTAGGCACCGAACTTCGCCGATTGACAGGGTTCTGGCTCAGCTACGAACTGGTCTCATGCCTAAGCCCTAAACCCCAAACCTGTAAACGGGAAACGTCAAGTTTGTTGGGTCCGGGTCGAACCCCACTTCACGGCGCACAGGAAGTATTGGTAGAGGTGCCAGTCCGGACTGTAATCGTTCTGCCAATGTGGTTCTTACCCGCCTCCTCCTCCTCATCCCTCCCGATCCTGTTTGTTGTCCCAGATTTAAACGTCTTGCAAGGCAAAGTCATCCAACAGCTGGTCCGAAAGCCGACTGCCTGGACTGTTTTGTTCTGAGCCGCGGGGGACGGTAGAGTTCAGGGTGTATAGGCTTCGCTCGTCTTGTTGTTGATCTTTGTTTTTGGAAGGGGGCGGTGAAGGCTTCAGAGCTGCAAATGGGCTTGTTGCTCAGTCGGGAATTGAGAGTTTCCGAAAATAGGGGACCCTAATATAGTACCCTAAATAGTAGGATCCTTATTGTAAGGACCCCAAATAAGGTACCCCTAATTTCGGAAACTCCCAATTGAGCTTAGAGAGACTGCTCTGAAGCTCAAGCCGCAAATCTCAAACCAATCTCGAAGCCTGCTTGGACCACGGTTTAGGGTTTAGGGTTTAGGGAACAGTTGGTACTTGGCGTTCTTCTGGTTGGCTCTTAGGACTTGAACTTTTGGGGTTTCTATGTGAACCGTAACAAGGAGGCTAAAAGTTTACCTTTTTGGAGCGGTTCAGAAGACAGCCAAGAAACGTTCAGCTCCTAAAACCCTGAAGGCTGAGCCGCTTGTAGGCGGAGTGTGCAGGGTTCAGTTCTTGGAGGTATTTGGTATGGAGTGTACGGCGGTACTTTTTTGTGAGGAGTTGCTAGCCCGATGACAGGATCCTGCTGTGGCTCGAGAAAACGAGGGGTATCAGATAAGGGGATCCTGATAGAAGGGACCCTGACCTGTTCAAGGATTGTATTGCCGTCCCTCAATCTCTGCATCTCTCGACCAGCAGGCTTGTGTCTTCAGGCTACAGAAGTAGAGACTTGATGACTAGTTTCCTGAGTAGTACCCTTTTGCCCTTTTTGGTTCGGGGTCTCCTTATCAGACCTGAATGTAAGGAAAAAGTATACCCGTATCTTTATCGGGTTACTGAGGAACCTGCATGACGTCGGTGTTCGAAACGGTGCCCATAAGCGTTGGATGTTTGCGTCGTAGTTTTCCTGGTGAGCTGGTTATAGATTTCGGTATTTCTGGTTATGGCACAGCTCTTTTCTTGGTACATTCATGACTATTGCTCAAGTGGGGATGTCGTCGAGATTCATGCTTGTCTGTCGCACCCTGATGTTCTGAATTCTCCATCTCTCTATTTGGAGTCTTCGGGCTTCTTATGCTCCGCATGTCTCAGCGTCTAGGGTTTAGGGTTTAGGGTTTCAGAATGAACAGTCAAAGGGCCCAGGCGGCTGGATGGGTTTAGGGCTTTGCGTCACTATTCTGCCACGGCCTCAAACCGTGGTCTACGCACCTGATCTGTGGCCTAGTAGGGGTGTAAATTAGACGTGGGCTATACACGGGTTGTCTACAATCACGGGTTCCTTTTCGAGATCCAGTCCCCCATTTCATACTGAGTGCCACCTATCTGAAACCTGACCCGAACCCTAGCCCTAAACCTAGGCGCTTAACCCGCCCACCACCTCTCTTCTACTGTGGGTAGGTGGGCGCTGTCGAGCGCCAGCGAGACCTTGGCAGGCTCTGCTGGGCTGCAGAGGCTGCCGACCGCAACCCTGAGTGGTCGCCAAGCGGTAGTCGCCTAGCTCACCCGGACACCCAGACACCGACGCCCCGATGCCGGGACACCCCGTTCTCCCCGAACGCCCCCGCACATCCCCGGACACCCCCGGACGCCGGGCTGTTCCTATTCCCCGAGCATTGGCCGTTTAATCAATGACAGGGCCCTTCGGCCCAGAACATACCCCCAACGCAACACCTAAATTGCGAAATCCGATTTGTTTCATAATGTTGGCTCCAACTGGATACGGATTGTGGCCTGCGAAACCGAAGATCGGCAAATCAATGACGGTGCCCTTCGGCCCAGAACGTACCCCCCACGCAAAACCTAAATTGCGAAATCCAGTTTGTTTCATGGTGTTAGCTTAGTTTTTGGCTGGCTCGGTTTTGGCTCGCTGTAAGTAGTGTTTGGGTGGCCTTGGGGTGGGCATGTCTGCATACTACTGCGCTCAGCTTACCGATGCCTACACCCTAAACCCTAAGCCCTAAACCCTAAACCTACGCCCAAACCTTAAAGCCCCCACGACTCCTAACTTTAAGCCCCTAAGGCCCCAAGCCCCGAACTCTGGGAAAATCAGGTTGAGACCTGGTGGCCGCGCATGGTGTGCCACCTGGAGTTTGGCTTTCGGATTTCTGGGCTCGGATCTTCTTGGGCCTCTTCCGACGCCCGAAACGGCTGAAGCCTTACCTAAACCCATGTCCAGGGTTTAGGCTTTACCTGGACCCTGAAGAATCTACTTGTTTGGGGCTCCTTATTCGGCTTACCTGAGTCAAGTTCGAGGTTTCATAGGAGCAGGTTTCGAGGCTTTGGGTTTCGGCTTCAAGGCTTAAATTCGGATCAGGGAGCGGTTCGGGATCCATGCTCTAAACCGGGTGTTTCTGTCCCAAGGCTCCCCAAGTAGTCGGTATATGGTAAATGTAGGAACCGTTTTGCGATGGCTACTGTCACTCCCCGGGGTCTATGACATGGTTACGCACGAAGACGGCACTTAGTGTCATGGGTTGCGGGGTCACTTGCTTGTCGAAGAATTCTTGGAGATACCGTGCTGGTTCGTTGGGCTTCTGCTGCTCTTTACTACAAGTTACTTACTAGCTTGGGTGTTGTTGTTCGCTGTGATGCTTGCGAGTGTCACCTTGTTGTTGGGACAATGCCCGACGTTCTTGTTGTTCTTCTTCTGCTCTTTGCTGTTGTAGTCGTCGTCATCGTCTTGATGCAGCAGTGGCAGCCGCAGCAGGAGCAGCAGCAGCAGCAGAGCCTACCATTACTGTCAACGGCTGTCAATTTAGTAAGGTGGTTCTCAAAACAGTCACATTAGCAGTAATAGTAGCAGTAGTAGTAGTACTTAGTAGTAGTAGTAGTAGTAGAGTAGTAGTAGTAGTAGTAGTAGTAGTAGTAGTAGTAGTAGTTGTAGCAGTAGTAGGAGGAGTAGTCGTGGTAGTAGTAGTAGTAGTAGTAGTAGTAGGCGCCCCCCCCCTACCAACCACCCTCCCCACATACTCCTCTAACACACATCCGTTGTACTCGGTATTTACAGTACTTTCGTCATGTCGGAACATCTTATGAGGCTTAAACGCACGCCTGGGTTTTTGAAAATNCTGGCATCTTTGCTTTTGATGTTTAGAAGATGTTGCGCTCCAGGTTTTGGTAGTGTTTAAACCTTCTTGGCAGCACCTGCTTGTTCCACGGTATTTACAGTGTTTTCGTACTATCCGACAACCTGTGGTTTGGCAGTTTCTTTCCCCGTCGAATTTGCAACTCCAGTTGCTGTCGCAGTTTTGGGGCTTGAGCCTCTGCAACTTCACCGGCCGTGACAGTTGAGGCAAGTGAGCCTCGGGAACTTATACAGCTGTCACATATAGGGAGCCTCAGCCCCTGCATCTGCGACAGTTAAGGCAAGCGAGCATCGGCAACTTCTGCAGCTGTCACAGATAGGGGGCCTGAGCCCCTGCATCTTCTGCAGCTNGGCAAGCGAGCATCGGCAACTTCTGCAGCTGTCACAGATAGGGGGCCTGAGCCCCTGCATCTTCTGCAGCTGTCATTTTCGTTGATGATGACGATGACGATGGGTTGAGGCGCCAGGTGATTGGTAGGGGTGGGGGGCTAGTAGTAGTAGTAGTAGTAGTAGTAGTAGTAGTAGTAGTAGTAGTAGTAGTAGTAGTAGTAGCAGTAGCAGTAAATTTAGTAGTAAGTAGCAGCAGTAGTCGGAGTAGAAGGATGTAGTTTAATTGGGCTAACATGCTTCTGTGCTTGAACCTTCAAGTTGCCGTTTCGGAACTCCGAGACCCTGGAAAGAACGTTGGGGCATGTGCGTAAGCAAGAGAAACAGGTTCGGAGGCAACGCGCCGAGCCGCCACCTGTCCATCTCATCCATCCCGCTGAAGCCGAAGCCTGAGTTTGGGATCAGATTTACCTTGATCCAAGGGGGGCAGATCTACGATTTATAGGGAATTCGGCTAATTACAATCCCGCACCGTCCTGGTCATGGTTTTCTGGGGGCAGATAGAATCCCGCACCGTGTTGGTGATGGTTTTCTGGCGGCTAATGATGCCGTGCGGCATGCTTTCCCGAAACCAAAAGGCATAAATAGTCCTTAAAAGAAAAGCCCCAGATCCGTAAACAAAAGAACCAGATCCCGGCAAATATCATTCGCTGATCTGCAAGCCCTAGTCCCTAGGTCCCAAGCCCTGTAAACCAGGCAAGCCATTCTACTTTTCCCTGAACGCTGGTTTAGGGAAAATATGGAACTTATGGCTTTTTGATTGTCACTGTCACATACCAATAAAGGTTAGGTTGTTTCCCGGTGGGCCCTATATCCCAGAACTCTCAAGAGCACCCTCGTAGAAAGCCGAAAGGAACCCTTTCTGGAGCCTTCAAGGGAACGTTCCAACACCCTTAGCCCTAAGCGTTGAGCCCAAAACCCTCAACTCCTAAAGCCCCAACAGCATTCAAGGCCAGACCTTTTGGGTAACCTTGTAAAGGCAACCTTCCGGAAGCCGTAAACGAACAGGCAACCAAAACCCTAAGCCCAAAACCCTTGCAGCAACCCGTAAAGGAACTCTTCTAGCCCTAGAGGCCCTATATCCCTAAACCCTAAACCCTAGGCCCTAAACCCTAAACCCTAGGCCCTAAACCCTTGAAGGGAACCCTTTAAAGGCCCCCTTGCCTGAACCTGGAAAGGCGGCGAAACTGGAGAGCTTGCTTGGCTCCTGCCGCGAAGGCCTCGGACTCGAAAGCAGCCTCCGCATCCCGAGTAACTCCAAAACCCCTCAATTGAGGAATATATTTATATGAGTTTATATGCATGTATATATATATATGCCTATATATATATATATGTATGTATGTATGTATGTATATGTATATGTATACATATACATATGAAGTTATCGTAGAAAAGGAAATATGATTTGAGGTACCTTCCAAAAGTAATGAGTTTTGGAGTCTCCGGGTTGGAGTTTCAGAAGTAGGGAAGGGGTGTATAGGGCTTTTCAGGGGTTCTGTAGAGGGTGTTATGGGGTGGTTTTACAAGTAAGATCAGGCATCCAAGGCCCTTTCATCACAGCTAAGATCCCAAACCTTCAAACCCTCAAGCGTTGTTCAAGCGCCTGTTTCGGGTTCTAAACCGTGAACTGTAAACCTTTACGCCCTAAATTAAGAGTTTAAGAGTTAGGGATCTATAGGGTTTGGGGCCTGTCAGAAGTTGGGATGGCCTACGCCTAGCACCCTTCCATTGCTTTACGGGTTCGCGCGATACTTGTTCAGTTTTACAACATGCTTCTCCAATCGCTGGGCTTATGTTGCTGGTACTACACGGGCTTTTTTTGCACGGTTGGATTGGGGTTTGTCGGGTGTTCTACGCGTTTTTCGTTATAGGGGTTTGCAAATCCTTGATTGCAAGACTTGAAGGAATATTCTTCGATTCAAGCGGATATACTAAACCCTAAACCCTAACTGGGGTGGTCGTTGTTTGAGGCGGGGAAACTGCCGGTGTCCTTGGACTTCATTGAGGACCGTGCGGTGTCGATGAGAAACTGGTTTTTTGTTACGGAGTTTCAGTTTAAGCTACCATAACCGGGATTTATAGCACA
Organism: Symbiodinium sp. clade A Y106; assembly: GCA_003297005.1. NCBI lineage: Eukaryota > Dinophyceae > Suessiales > Symbiodiniaceae > Symbiodinium > Symbiodinium sp. clade A. The sequence continues at coordinate 195,547 of BGNK01000282.1, read as the reverse complement.
TAAACTGGTTTCCTTGTCATGGTAATTTAGACATATGCCATAAGAAGATTCCCAGGAAATGGGGGCAAGAGGACTTATGAAGGAACAAACTTGAGACCTAGGAGGGTTTGGGGAGTGTAGGGTTTAGGGCTATGAGGACCGCAGTACCTGAGGTCGCTTCGAGTTCCAATGTTACCACATGACTCCGCATGACGCCTGGTGCGATAGTTCTTCGAGGGAAGCCACAACAGTCTCAGAACTTGATCAGGGCGACGGTGCAGCAAGACAGCATGACGGAACGATTTTGACTGGTTGCCACACCCTAAATCTGCAATATGAGAATGTGCACAGAAAATCCGGCAGTTCGATGCCTCCCTAGGCTCTAGGGCTTGATATTGTGATTTATGATAGGTATTGGGGGGTCTGTGCCTCAGGGACGAGAGGGACCCCAAAAGGGTTTAAGGTTCATGTACCATATACGTAGAGGGATTGGTAGTATATGTACTGGTATAAGGCCCCTACTTGCAAGGGTCATTTGGTCCCCAAGGAGTACTTGGAGGTTCATGGGTAGTTATAAGTGGGGCTACAAGTAGGGTAACTATACTTATAACTCATATTAGAGGACTTATAACCCTACTTTATTACTACCCCTAAACCCTAAACCCTATAGATCCCTTATGGATCCCTTGAAAGGAACCCCTGTAGATCCCTTTAAGGAATACGCGTGAACCTCCAAGTAGGATTCCATCCTAACAGGACGCTGCTCTCTTTACCCAGACCCTGAATCACATCGGTCGCAAGGAAGGCCGGGAAGAACGGAAGTTTAAGCTTTCAGGGAGTTTGTAGAATTGCTGGTGCCTGGTTAGGGGTCCGTATATGAAGCATGCTGCCGCTTAAGGCTTATATTAGGACTTGTGGTTCGGGTGTCGGCGCGATGGGTGTCTTCAGGGTTTGGTGTACCGTTGCCGTGGGTCATTATAAGGATAAACACATACCTGCCCAGGATAGATGTTTAGGGCTTATGAGCTGTGTTTCCTGCTGACTGGTGACTGATGACACGATACTCCTGAAGTGTTTCGGTCTTTTCTAGGTAAGCAGCATAAGCAACGCCGGCGCAAGCATCGACATTAGTGAGTACTGAATGATAGATCGTCAAACCGACTTAGACCCTGGACTGTGGCACCTTTTTGGTCTGGATATCCTGTGTTATGGCTTTGGTCCTACACATAAGAAACTAACCAGGACACCCCAAGAAAGTCACTTCGTTTCACCTACCTTAACCTACCAAAACCTACTTTTTTGTAGGGTCCCTATAAATCCCATATTAGGGTTTATAATAAGAACCTACAAAAAAGAAGGGTTTGGTAGGTTAAGGTAGGGTTTGGGGCTTAGGGTCCTTAGGGTTTAGGGTTTATGGTTTCAGGGTTGAGGGTTTGGGGCTTCGGGTCCCACAGTCGCTAGAACCTAGAGCCTCATTACCAACCCACAGCGTAAAACCGTAAATCCTAAACCCCACGTACTGCGGACAATCGAAGCCCTGAACCAGAGATCCTTCCCGTGCAGCAGCAGTGGCGTGTTCCACTTAAGGTTTGTCTACAGGCATCAGGTGGGTTTTTGTTTCTTTATGTAGCTAGAGAGAGAGGCATCCTTGGCTAACAGAGGAGTGAATAGGGTCTTGGGATGTACTATACCTTTATTACGCATGGACTAAACACAATCTATTCTACTGGTACTAGACAAGGACGACGACAAGTGTTATACATACTTATAATATATGTGTGTGTACATATATGTATATGATATATATATATATATACATATTCTTGTACGTATCTCTGTGTGCGCGTGCCGATTAGGGTTCCGTAAAGGGCTCCCTTTTGGGAGCTCCTTCAGGGCTCGGTTCCTCTAAGGCCGTACTGTTCCTACTGTTGATGATAGAAATCCTGCATTACCCATAATAAGGAATATACCGTAATTCCCATAGTTTAGGGTCCTTAAGGTAATGCAGGATTTATATCATCAGCCGTATCTATTCCGACCCTTCGGGGAGCAGATGAGACTTCGGGGCGAGGTGCTCAAGGCGTTTATGAGCACAAAGTATGCGTGTATGCTTTGTTTGTCTATGTGCACATATATATATATATATGGTACCTATATGGTAATATATATATATGGTACCTAGATGGTAATATATATATATATACACTTACTAACATTGTTCGATGTTGTTTGCCTTGGTGTTGCTCTCGTGTTGTCATTGTCGTTTGCGTCGCTTCCTCTTCCATGTTGCCATGTCGGCTGAAACCTGCAAACATCATCGCAGCCCATACCTTTGTCATCTGTGATCGTTTTTGTTATCTATAGTTTTTGCCGTATAGAGTAGATGATGCCATGTTGTGATTTGCTTTGTCATTGTGAATCCATGCATCGGTATACTCTCACCCTTTACCATACCAGTGGTGCCTACACTGAACCCTTACCGCCATACACCTCAGCTCCAAGTACCCCCTCCCCCCCTCCCCGCCCATTCCGAAGCTGCTTTGCAGGGGACTACCTTTTCTTTGGCCCGACGTACTCAGTGCTGGTTCACCGGCTCGTCACATGAAGCAAAAGCAGCTCTTTGGGGGCGTGGAGGGGCGGGTGGGGGCTGTGGCGGTAGATGGGTCAACAGGGTCCTGGGTACTGGGGTTTAGGGTTTGAGCATGTATGGTTTGGGGTTTGGGGGTTTAGGGCCGAGGGTTTTAGGTTGGTTTTGGGTTTCGGGCTCAAGGCTTTGGCATCATTTCGTTTCCAACTGCTTCATTGGAGCTGCGCCTCCGTCAGCAGACCTGCAGCCGAATCCTGCCGTGGACATTTCCAAACATGGATTCGTTTTTGGGGGGTTTAGGACGTTAGGGTTTACAGGTTTCCATCCTTCCCAGCCCGTCTGTCTAGCTTATCTCAACAGTTCAAGAGACTCAGCGTAGCACCCCTACCCCCGCAAGGCCAACAGTCCTGAACCCCAAAATCCCAAATTTCGTAGCACCTGCAGAGCACAAACCACATTCCCCAAAGGCTGTAAAGCCCTATCTTCAAACCCTCAGCCCCTAAACCCTCAACCCGAAACCCACACGGCCCTTTCTCAAGTTAACGTAGAAGCCTGAAGACCTAACAACATGATTCCTTAGGGTTCCTCTGTAGAACTATATTATTAATAGGGTACCCCAAAACCACCATTCTAAGCATGAATGCGCCTATACTAGCACGTTTTGCAATCACCGATCTTGGACTTAAGCTCTCTAGTGGCCCAACTGCCAACAGCCATTCCGCAAAAGGAGTTACAAATTGGGGTTGGGGGGGGAGAGGTTAACCTAAGGCCCCAGGCCCCATAGTAGTTCCTTTTTGTGGTTCATATTTAGAATCCTGCAAGGTAATCCCAAAAAGGAACTACTATGGGGCCTTAGGGCAACCAAAAGGATGCCTCTGTCCCGGAATCCGAGACTCTCATGTAGGAGTTTCCGACCCTAACAATGTAGTAATCAGGGTTTAGGGTTTAGGGTATCCTAAAGAGTAGGATCCTTATTGCAAGGACCCCAAAAGCAGGTACCCCCTAATCTTCGGAAGCTCTCATTTAAGGTACAGCCGTCTCAAGCTTGTAGTCGTTGTTTTCCGATTCAGTGTTAGTTGGGGTAGGGTATTATAGGGGCCTAAATAATTACCTATACTATTGCGGGGGGTTCCCTTATCATATAATTGTATTATAATATGCCCCAAAACCCTATTCTAATCATTAAGGCCAGGCAGGGCATTTGGGGGTTTGTTGGTTGTACGGAGAGTCGGTCCTGGCGCGCCTAAGCAACATTCAAGATGTGCCGCGGCATCTTGACATCGAGCCGGTCCAGGGACAGTGACAGTGACAGCTAAGGGTTTTGGTGAGTATTTTGGGGTTTAGGGTGTAATTAGGGTAGGTATGTGCTTTCGGTTTACACAATGCTTCTGCTGTCAGCGATACGTGTGTTCTACAGCTGGTACTGCAAGCAGAGCTTGGCAAGGTTGACAACAGCAGCAAGAGCAAAGGCCGCCAAACTCACGCCAACATGTTGCATTTACACGGCCTTGGGGTGGAACTTAGCATAGCACAAGCATGTTGGCTTGGAGGACGCACATCCAGGTTCAAAGTCGAGCAGCACCTGTCTAGATGTGAAGGGTGTATCGCGCTTTATTCATCCACTGCTCGCTGCGCTTTTTCCACGATGTACACCTGTATCTCCTGCGGCGCACCGGGTCATCCCCACTGCGAGAATCTCTTCCAAATTTTCCACAAGATTCTGTGCCTACTATAGGGGCCTAAAAACTATTACCAATGCTTTTTTTGTTTATTTTTTGGGGGGGGCTCTGATTGTTAAGGCCCCAATATCATAGGATTGTTGGTTTAGGGTTTATCGTTGTTGTGGGCGTTGTTCCCTTCCTTACTACAGTCCAGGAACTTGCTGGGACCCATATGTCCGGGAGAAAACCCTAAACCCTAAATCCTTAATCCTGAACTTGCAGATCTCAAGTTCTGTCCTAAACCATAAACTCCTAAGCTCTAAACCCTAAGCTCTTACCCCCAAAACCCTGCACCATAAACCCTAGATGCATCACAGCCTGGAAGCTTTCATAAACACCTCAGTCCAGCGGAAAGCCCACCTCCCTAAGCTTTGGTTTCGAAAAAGGAGTCCCCCCCTAGAGTGTAGGTATTTAGAGTTCAGGGTTTAGAGTTTTTAGGGGTTTGGGGCTTAGGGCTTTAGGGGTTTAGGGTCTAGCTTCTTTTATGGGTTTAGGGTTTAGGGTGTAAGTAGCAAAGGCACCTGAGCTGAGTAGTAGAGTAGGCAAACTGGAACTCTTTTCTGGGGTTCCATCATCCCCACATAAGCCCGAAGCTTCACCTCTAGTTCGCCAGGGAACTGGACAGGCAAGTTAAAGACACGAAAAAAGAGATATTGCAACAGTTTACCATATCTGGTCTGTGGTCTTGTTCCGATATATTATGTGCCTGGTTTGGCACTTTCAACCAAGAAGTATCGCGGAACCCCAACCCCAAGCCCCGAAGCACTAGACTAGTAAACACCTCAACCCTTGAAGCACACCCTAAAGCCCCTCCGAAACCCCCGAACTTCCAGACCCCCCAAGGGCTCTTTAATAGAGTCCTTATGGCCCTTAGTGAGTCTGAGTATTTGGGGTATATGAAAGGGTAGTTGGAGAGTCTACGTTGCAACCGAAGCAAACCCTAATATTTCAACCCCACCAGTCTCCCAAAAACCCTAAACTTCTAAACTCCCAAAGCCCTAATTAGACCGTAAACCCCTCTACGCCCAGAACCCCTACAGCCCTAAACCCTAACCCCTGCAACTTCGGTTTAGGGTTCAGGGTTTAGGGTTTAGGGTTTAGCCTGTAACCCTAAACCCCTCTAACCCGAATCCTCCCAGGGCCTGTGGGCAAAGATCGACTGCACTGTCCCCGCCGGCACCACTGTCATTTCCACAGCTTCTTTCAGCCGCCCCGAAGAAGAGCCAGGGCTTTCCATGAGCATTCTTTGCGAGTTTGATTTGGGAGTTTCCGAAAATAGGGGTACCTTATTTGGGGGGGTCTTTATAATAAGGATCCTACTATTTATGGTACTATATCGGGGTCCCCTATTTTCGGGAACTCCCATTTTTTAGGGTCTAAGGTATACCTTACCTGTGCCCCAAAAGACCTGACTGTTTAAGGAGCTATATACAGAAACCGTAAGGAGGAACACTGAAAAGGTAGGTCTTTTCGGCTACAGGTAGGCTCTAGGGTTGAAGGTTCAGGGCTTAGGATGCAGAGGCTTAGGGTTTCGGGTTTAGGAGTTCAAGTGGTAGCCTGGGCCCTATCAACTACAAGACTACTCGCCCTACCTTGAATTTCTGTCTACAGTGCTTGTTTTTTCAATCCCTCCGTCTTAAGTACTCAGGCTTCGATTTCTGAAAAAATCCAATCGCTGCGGGCGGTGCAGAAACATCGGGGAGCAGGGTGGTACATATGGCCCCAAAATCGCCAGCCCATAGACCCCCCCCTCCCCCGCAGAAAAAAAACACACAACATTTTAAACCATGTCACCAAATTCATCCCTTAACTTAACCCCAACCCATGTCCCCTAAACCCTGAACCTTAAACAATGTCCTCTGAACCCTAAACCCTGAACCATGTGCCGTGAACAGTTTGTCATGGTCGGGTAACATTCTACATGTTTATGGGTACTTAAACCCAATAAGGAACAACAATTGAATTTTCTAGTGCTATCCCAACCATGAACTAGCGAACACTATACAGCATCCTATTCTCCAAGGATCCCACCAGTCGAAGCACAGAAGGAGCTGGATCCCAAGGACGGCAGTGGACTGCTTTAGGATCATGCTGGGACCTTAGTGATTAGCGGATATACCATGGTAGAACTATATCAAGGAACCCGAAGGTATACGACCAATAGTTATTCAGGCGCTTATATTGGCATAGTGGTTGTTCAGATTTCCCATCATGTTGTCGCCCTTGTTATTGGGGAACTGCTCTCGAGACCTCCTCCAAACTCACCCACGATTTTGCTGTCACCTGGATCCTGAACCCTATCAATCCTATGAACCATATCAGCCCTATCAACCCTATCAACCCTACTAACCCTAAACCCTACAATCCTGCACCCTCACCCCAAACCAACTAAATTTTAAGCCCGAAGGATCTGCAAGAGATCGGGGATGTGGTCTTCCAAGACCACAAGTGGGAGGAGGCACTTCAACTGTTAAAGGCACGAGAAGGCTGGGGAAGATCAGCCGCCAAGGAGGTTCTCCTGCAAGGAGCCACTTGGTCTGGTTTGGGGTTGAGGGTTTTGGGTTGACGGTTAACATAAGAAGGGCTTTATAAGGGTATATGGAACTGGTACTAGTTACTTTGGTGCAAGGGGCAAGGACACTGAAATCAACTCCGAAACCTTTTCATGCTCGGCCACGAAGGCTCATACACCCCTCTTACAATCCGCGCACACTGAAGGTTCTTTCGTTTAAGTCCGAAGCCATAAACCCTAAACCGTCTGGGAGCATCTTTTCAAGGATCCGAGATACAAGATCCCGAACTCGAGTCAGCCAGCCCTATTCCTAAACACTACACCGGCTGAGCTCCAAACCCTAACTCAAAACACTACAGCAGCTAAACTCTCTAACTCCCAACACCATCACGGCTCAACTTTAAACCCTACCTACAGTCTCCATTGTAGTCTTTTTGTTTGGTTAAGGCCAAGAGCTTGGGGTTCTGGCACCTCCCAGACGAGAGCTTGCGAAGTCTTGTGGATCAATTGCTGCGAGCGAAACCTGGACCAAGCTGCTGGGTGTTACTATACTAGTTTGGGGGCTCCTTATAAAAGTTGTATAAAAATGGGCCCCAAAACCCTGTTCTAATTATTAAGGCCCAGATATTATCAAGGACTTTTCGTAGGGGTTTTCGTTTTGTATCAGTTTTACAGGGTGTTTTGGGGGTTAGGGGGTATGAATATTTTCATTCGACTTATCATAGTAAGCGCAGACCCTATGTGTTAGGTATTCCGTTGTGTGTAAACTTAAGCGAATATGCTTGGCAAGAATGCAGGTTACGCTTTGCAGCAGTGGGCTGCGGAGTGGACGGAGACTTGGATACAAAGACGAGTAAGTACCTTTGAAGAGGTACTTAGGTTCAGATGGACTGCCCGGCAGATGTCGCAGTTTGCTTCAGTGGCCCGTGTCATATGACTACCCGGAGAGACTTGTGCCAAAGGAATGTAGCGGATGTAGCAACCGCAACGACGGCAAAAGCAGTCGCCGACTCAGGACGCGACGGTGGCCAGAAATGGAAAGTCTGACAATTCCCTCGCGGCCAGGCTAAACAGCAAGGATATCGTTGGGTCCGTAGAAACCCATCGTTTCGCCCCCCCTGACATTGACATGGACGTTGACATGTCAAGCTCGCCACGAAATTTTCAGAAGCCTCACTCTATCGTCCCGGATTGGCGTGGCCATTTTGTCAGCCCCAATTATTTCCGATGCTGGAACATTGGGATCCACTGTGTCGTTTTCGGTCTTTCTGCGGCCTATGCGTCGGACCTGGTCATCGACAAGTATCCGGATGCTGTAACTTAGCTCCATAAATGCCATTGCATGGTTTTGATTTAGGCTTCAGGATTGGAGGGCTAGACTCACCTCACGTACCTTTGAGACAGCAACTGACATAATCCCGCACGAGTAGGGTGCCGCTTACGGTATATAGGGTTTTCGATTGACATAGACTCTCCATTAATTGTTTCTCTGTCCACGCAACTGCTGAATCTGTACGAGGACGTTGATCCCCTTTACTTTGGGTCTGCTTAGGGCGGGATTCCTTGTCGAACAAACTCCTGCTACAACAAGTGCCCATGCTACGTGTCTTGCGTTTATAGCTACAGGTTCGAAGACCCAAAGAAACAGCTGAAAGTGCCAGCAAAAAACACCACTGTCCCTAAACCCTATCAACCTTAAGCCCTATAAGCCTTTTCAGCCTTAACAAAACACCTTATAAACCCTAAATTCTAAACCCTAAACCCTAACCTAAATGCCTTGCAAGCCCTCCTTCGAAGCCTTGAGCCTTGAGATTAAGAAACCTTGGGTCTTTATTAGGGTTCCTTATATGAACCCTACTATTTAAGGGGTTATAGGCCCAGGGTTTCTTAATCAATCAGGTTCCTACATTACCCCCCTCCCCCTGAAATCCAAACATCCTGAAACCTAGTGGTTTAGGGTTTAGGGCTCTGAAGATTTAGGGCTTAGGGCTTTAATGGTTTAAGCGCCTAGTTTAAGGGTTCTCATGACTCTAACGGTTTAGGGCATGCGGCTCTAGCGCGTTTCGCTCTAATGGTTTAGGGCATGGGGCCCTAATGGTTCAGGGTTTAGGGTTCGGATGATTCTTTTTGGTTTAGGGTGTTTGACCCCGAACAAAATGCATCCTTGGACACGTTACCTGAGACCAAGATTACGTCCTGAACCCTAATTAACCTTAATCAATCACGACACATACCATAGCGGAGCCTTCAAGCCAAAAGCATCCCGCAACCGTCAACCCTAACCCCTAAATCCTAAACCCCTAAAACCCAACCCTTAAGCCCTAAACCCCTAAACCCTGAACCCTAAACCCTCCCTAAACAAAAGCATCCCGCAACCCCGAGCCATAGGAGATCACGCCCAGGTCAAGCTTTTCAGTTGGCCCATCTGGTTTGCGCGCCTGGGTGGTATGGCCACTTCCATTTGGTCAGCAACTTGGTCTAAGGATTGGGATGTAAGAGCATAAACTACGCTAAACTCTAAACCAATGAGGGTTGAAGTGAGGTTTTGGGGTAGGTTGATGGGTTCGAGGCGTGCGTGTTTCGTCTCCTTTCTCAGCTCTGATGGTAGGCACGCCTTCTTTCCCTGTGTCAATGCTTTATGAAAGGCTCTCAGAGACACCCTACCCAAAAAACTAAACCCTAAACCCAAAAGCCCTCAACTCTAAGCCCAAAAACCCTGAACCCTAAACCCAAAAGCCCTAAACCCAAAAGCCCTGAACCCAAAAGCCCTAAACCCCAAAACCCTGAACACTAACACCCAAAAGCCTAAACTCTAAACTCCCAAAACCCTCAAATCCAAAGCAAGCCTTCGGATCTTTGATTCCGGGCACGACCACAGTGCTTAATACAGGTTTAGGGTGTTGGTTTAGGGTTTGGGGTTTTGGGGAATACAGGTTTAGGGTGTTGGTTTAGGGTTTAGGGTTTTGGGGAATACAGGCGGTTTAGACCGACGGATAGCTTACATTCTAAACCCGCCGGGGCAAGATCTACCGAAGCGGTTCTGGGCCCTCTTAAACCCTAAACCCTAAACCCTGATAGGGTTTAGGGTTTAGGGTTTAGGGAACCGGTTAGTTAGACTTTGAGCCGAAACGTGGGAATAAATCGCTGCGCCTCAATGTAATGCCCTACGCCCCGAGAGCCTGAACTCACGAGCATAGAGCCCTCCTAACCCTAAACCCTGAACCCCCAACCTTAGTCCCAAAGGCTCCAAAGAAGCGATATGGGAGAATGTAGGGTTTCCATAGTAAGAATCATTATTATGGTTTGGGAAAGTATCCCCCATCTGCCAAAATACTACAACCCGGACCCTCGCGGACTACACCCATCCAAAATCCTCGCAAGTGATAGCGCCTCGCATCAACACTCTTCTCGAGCCGGAACCTGCCATGAGCCCTGCACCCCAAGCTGGGTTTAGCATTCAGGGTTCAGGGTTTTAGGATTTTAGGGTTTAGGTTGAGAACCTACAACTAGAAATCCGGATGTTAGACCCTGAAATCGGGCAGCGCAAACAGCTGCAGAGGCTTTGCTCTTCCTGACGATGTCCCGGGCCATGCTCAGCAGCACCTCCCGATGCTTGCCGAAGTGGGCCAGTCTCCCGACCAATAGTATGTGTATATAATTGTGTATATATAAACATATATATATATATATGTGTGTGTAGATAGATGTAACTGTAGATGTATATGTAGATGTACATTCATGCGTAGAAATACGTAGATGTAACGTGCATATGTACACGTATATGCGTATGATACTGTATATGTAGTTATATGTATATGCATACGCATATGTATGCGTATGCGCACGCATCTGTATGCGTGTGTCTATAATCCGTGCTGTGAGAATCTGTGAGATGTACCTTGTGAGGACCACCTGGAATCCTCTGCCCCGAGACATTAATCTCCAGCTAGATGCAAGCTCGAAAGCCTTTCGTAAGCGAAGCGTCCGGCGATTCTAGTTTAATGCCTCTGGCGCCCCACCTGTGCGGAGGAGGCTGGGCCTTTATCGTTGGGTATGGTCCCTGGTTTAGTATAGACTATTATCCGATATGATAATATGTGATGTACAAACCCTTAAGCTAAGGCTTTGTGGAGCTAAGGTTTTCTCATCACCTTCCTGGACTCGCACAAGGATTTCCACATTGAGGCGGGCAAAGCTTTGTGCCTGTATTCTTCGATCCACGTGACTGGCCACACCATCGGCACAGTCCCGGGCGTGATGCAGAGACTTGCCTTCCTTGATTTAGAGAAGGAGTAAGGGACTGGCGAGGAGAGGAGAGAGAGAGAGAGACAGCGAGAGAGCGAGAGAGAGCTTACCCTAATCATCGGCTCAAGGTTGGGCCGGTGTTCTTGTTGATGGCGACGCTGACGATTATGGTGGTGGTGTTGCTGCTCTGGCTGCCGATGAAGACGAAGAAGAAGAGAAAGCTGAAGATGAAGTTGATGATGGATGGTGTATGCTGCCAGTATGACGGTGATTCCTGCTAGGACGATTATTCGGCCAGTCCTTGATGGATGGTTCCCGCAAGTCTAGTCCTTCACTACAAACTTCAGGACATTCGATCAAGGGCCAGCTGGCTAGTACTAGTCACTCCTCGCACAGGGGAAGACTTAACCCTATACCCTCAATCGAAAGCGTTCAGATGTCCCAGCCCTAGGTATCGAAGTCCTGACACAGTGAAGCCATCAATCACAAAGCTCGAAATTCCAAGCTTCGAAGTCCTTTTGGAGGTTCATGGGTAGTTTTTAGGTGGGGTTATAAGTAGGGTAACTAGACTTATAACTCATATTAGGGGGGGCATATAACCCTAATTGTAACTACCCCTAAACCCTAAACCCTATAGATCCCTTATGGATCCCTTTAAAGGAACCGCTATAGATCCCTTTAAGGAATACCGGAATACCTATGAAGCTCCAGGCAACCGAGAGACCTTACAGCTTCGCTCCCAAATCCTAGAACCTGAAGCCGGCCTTGCGGGTCCTATTATCCCCAAGGGTCCTAAGTACTGCTATCCCTAAACCCTAAACCCTAAACGGTTTAGGGTTTAGGGGGTAATACTTTCCCAAACAATAACAATAATTCCTAGCATAGAAACCCTACATTCTACTATGTAGGTACTTAGGACCCTTTGGGTATAAGCCCTGAACCTCTAACCGGCCGACAGCCTCAAAGAGCATAAATACACAACCCAAGGAAGAGCGTGGCTGAGTTGAACCGACTGTTGGGATGTGCACAGGACAGGGATCTCAAGCGTGTGTCGTAAATCACACTTGCACAAACCCTAAGTCCTAAGTAGACCAACACTGCGTAACCCGGCAGAAATCCCAAACCCTGTACCCTTCTGCCTTTGTAGGGTACTAGATAATCTTTCTAGATTGTATATCTGATATACAATCTAGAAACAATAGCAAGGAACCTAAAAAAGGTAGTCTTTTTCGGCTGCAGGTTTTCCCTATGCCCCAAGGCCCTTGAAGTATATAATCCCAGCGCTATGTAGCCATGTGTGTTCCAGCTTTCTTTATGTTTTCGTTAGGGAGCTTGTTCCATGTTTGTTATATGGGTGGTTGTCAAAATTATGCTCTTTTGGGGGTCCCTAATTTAGTACGGCACCGAATATTCAGGGTACCCAAAAAGGGACCCTAATTTTGACAACTACCCATATGCTACATCCGGCGGGTTGGCAAATTGTTGGTTTTTGTTGTGGGTCTACGGGGCGCCGAGCTTTCTGGAGAGCTTCTGTCGGGATCAATCCTTGGCCCCAAAGCCAAACCCTAGACCTTCCACCCCAAACCCTATAAGCCCTATACCCTAAAACCTATACCCTGAAGCTTCCACCCCACACCCTTAGCCCTATACCCTAAACCCTATACCCTGGAGCTTCCACCCTAAACCCTAAGCCCCCGAAACGCGAAGCCCTCCACCCCGAAGCTTTCAACCTTAAACCCACGGGACCAGGACGATCCTCCCTGGCTGGTGGACCTCGACTTGAGTCACTTTGTAGCTGAGTGGGTAACCTTTAACCTTTTTGGGGTCGATAGAATCCTACCATACTTGGGGTTTATAGAAACCTACCATACTTGAAAAGGTAAACCCCTTTTTTTGGGGCTAGGGTACTCAGCCCCGAAGGTCAGCTCTATTGGCCCATGTGCCCGCTGACCGAGGCTTGTAGGGCTCCGGGGCTCCACAGTAGAAGCCTAAAAGTTGGAAACCCAATAGCCTCTATCCTGGAGAGTAATGTATAGGGAATCCCAGCACTATTTGGCCTTAATCCGGTTTCCAACTCGAAGGCATCCATTGTAGTTGCATTTTTTGGTAAACCAGTTTTATGGTTAGGATCCTAAATAGTTTTTGGTTAACCAAAAAACAGGAACTACAATGGAGACTATAGGTAGCCCTAAGGCTCCATGTACCCTTTCAAAGAATACTTTGCAGCGGCTCCTTTACGGGTTCCTGTAAAGGGTACTATAGGGTTTAGGGTATAAGGCTCCATGTGCCTATGTAGTTTCTACTCCGGCCTTAAAGTCATCCCTATATGGAGCCTTATTGGGTCGGGTGGCTTGGGTGTTGAGGTTCGTGTTTAGGATGTATATAGGGTTTGGCATTGACGTTCTGGGATATGGGAGCGTAGCTTCTGCGATGCTGGGCGCACAGTCCTCGGTGCTTATTCTGCTGACATCGGCCGAGGGTAGGCTTTGGGTTTGAACCTATCAAGCCTGAAACCCTGAACACCAAAACTTAATCCTTTTTCAGAGCACTTAATGATGAACCCTAAAATGTCGAACTGTAGCGATCGGCTACCAACTTTCGTTACTTGTATAATTGAGAAGGTTAATCTTTTCTGGGCAAGGATACTCAGCCCCTAAGTACTAGTAGATCCCCTGAGCCCCGAAACCTCGACCCACTCGCCGAACCCTATGCATTATCCCTTCACCGCATACCCTAACATGCAGCCTTAGGCCCTATAGCCTCTTCCCCCAAAGCATAATCTTAGAGATGGCTTATAGATCCCTTGGAGAATCCTTATACCAGACCCCATATTGCATCCAAGACTCTGAACCGCAGGAGAACAAGCCGAAGACGTTCACTGAAGCCTTGTTCCTGACCGTTCCTGGCGTCACGGGAGCCATGCTTACAGGTATGTTGGCCCTGATTGCTTCTGGGCTTCTGTTGAGTTTATAACGTGCTACAGGTTTCTACAGGGTTTGGGGTTTCGCAGGTTGATATACGTCTTTGTATGCCGACTCTAATCAGAACCCCAAGAAGACCCGGCGTAGCTTTTTGAGCTCGACCGTAGATCCGCATCAGCAGACCGCCACAGCCAGCCCTCTGCACCCTGAGGGATTTGAGTTTCGCGGCTTGGGTGGACATACTCACACCCCTAAACCCTGAAGCCCGAAAAGCCGAAAACCATAAAGCCGCCCCAATATGAAACTCCTGTACAGAGTACGTAGGAAGTCGTTCACTGATCACCAGCAGAGGCTTTCACCAGCCGGCAGAGCTTTCGCAGCAAGCACTTTGAATGCTTCTGGATCCTTGGCCGAAGCTGGTTGCAAGGCCCTCCATTTAGCCTGTTTCACTATCAATATACCGACGAGTAGGCCATACACCCCTGGTGGAGGGTACAGGACGGGTCTCAGCAGACAGTTCAGCATGCACAGAATAGGGTTGAGGGTTTTCCCTTCGGAGGTTCATGGGTAGTTATAAGTAGGGTTATAAGTCCCCTAATATGAGTTGTAAGTATAGTTACCCTACTTACAAGCCCGCTTGTAACTACCCACGAACCTCCAAGTTGAGACCGTAGTTTCTGCGCTCATGAGCAGCATTACGGTCTTACCCTCAAGACATTTAGCTCTTTTGGCTGTGCCCTGTTGTGTGGTCATACGGTGTTGGGGGATTCTTGTGGGAAGAGCCTCTGTGGCCGGAAAGCGTCATCGGAGACGTTGTGTATGATCCCTGTCAATGCTGCCATTTTGTTTGAGATATCCGTTGTGGCAAGTGTGCACTACAGCACCGGCACGGGGATATCGACAAAGGCAGCGAGTCCAAGCCTGCAGACATAAGAAGGCTGCCTGTGAATCATTCTCAGGCCTAAGCCCTGAATGAGAATGGCCATGAAATGCCAAGAGGATTGGCGACGCATGGAAGTAGGTCGAGTATCGGTGGAGATAGTAACGTTGATGCTGATGTTGAGGACCATGACCATGTTTCCCGTGTTGCCATCCATGCTTCTTGGTGTTGAATTTGATGGAGATGCTCCCGATGATGACGGTGATACTCATGGTAATAGTGATGTTGGTGACGGTGAAGAAGAAGGCAGTCCGACCGTGCTGTAGAGCGTATAACCCCTACGGCAAGCCCCATATTCATATGAGAGTTTCCGAAAGTTAGAGGTACCTTTTGGGGCCCTTATAATAAGGATCCTACTGTTTAGGGTACTATAGTAGGGTCCCCTATTTTCGGAAACTCCCATATCCGTATCAGTTGTACCGTGAGTAGAAACTGGAGGCCTCCACCGATGCTTACCCTGAAATGAGAAGCTGTAGAAGTGTATGGAACAAGGTTAGACCAATTATGACACCGAGAAAGACACAACAACCCTAGGAACAAGAAAGTCTGGACGCACAGAAATGTAGGGTCCAAAATATTTACCTGTACTATGTTAGGGGTTCCTTTTCATAATATATTAATTATACCCCCAAACCCTCTTCTCCTTATAATATTATAGACCCGTTTAAGATTCCTCTGAAGGAGCCCCATTCTGATTATTAAGGCTCCTGCTGTAGAACCCCCAAGGGAGAGCCCGAACGAACAACGCCAACAGCGCTGATCACGGAGTCGGACTCTGGGTTTTAGAGTTTATAATAGGCGGTTTAGGGTTTATTTTCACGGGCTTTACTTGGAGGTTCATGGGTAGTTATAAGTAGGGTCAGTAGGGTTATAAGTCCCCTAATATGAGTTATGAGTATAGTTACCCTACTTATAACCCCACTTATAACTACCCATGAACCTCCAAGTAGGGGCGGACCATGACAAACAGATCCAATGCGTATCAGTGAAGTGGAAAGACATGGAAGCCAGCCACAGGCCAGCCCCTCGAACCACCCAAGCCGCTCATTCAGGCTTCGAGAGGCCACGAACCTCAAACCCCAGCAAGCCTCGGAGGGTGTAGGCTTCTTGTTGTCGGGTTCCCTGATGCCCCGAGACCCGAAGCGTTAAACCCTAAACCCTAAACCTTTGACCCTAAACCTCAAACCCTAGACCCTAAAACCCTGAAAAACCCTGAAAAAAGCCTATAGACCCTAAGTAAACAAGAAAGGAACCTGCACAACGTGGCGATCTTCACTTGGCCGATACTTCTGTTCTTCCACGGCTCACAAGGCCTCGCTTGGCTACTGTCTCGGGATGTCTGGGGGCCCGGTTGTGTAGCATGGTGAGGCATGGTATGGTGCGGTAATGTATGGTATGGTATGATACCGTATGGTACGATGGGGTACGATATGGCATGGTATGGTAATGGTGTTGATATGGTGTGATATGGTATGGTGTAGTACGATAGGGTACGGTACGGCACAGTATGGTATGGTAATGGTGTAGTATTGTATGGTATGGGCTGGACCTGGTATGGCATGGAATGGCATGGCATGGCATTGTATGGTATGGTATGGCAATGGTGTGGTATGGTGTGGTATTGTACAAAATTTTGATTGCGTTTTTAAGCAAGCTTCTAGAAAAGTACAAGATACGTGCTTCCGGGGGGGGGGGGGGGGG
>BGNK01000282.1:112962-178924 GCA_003297005.1 Symbiodinium sp. clade A Y106 | reverse complement strand
GGGGGGGGGGGGGTGGTCCGAGTTGACCGATTCACCCATCTATTAGGAGGCCCCCAGTTATAGTTATAGTCGCAGTTTTGTAGTTACTGTTGTAGTCATACTTCTAGTTGACATGCAGCATGGTGTGGTGCGGCGTAGCAAAGTCTACGTAGTCCAATCTGAACTTGTCTTGTCTTGACTGATTTAGTCTAGTCGGGTCTAGTCTAGTCTAGTACAGCAAGTACAGTCTTTCGGGGCTTTGGGTGTGGATTTTCGGTTTGTTTTTTTGAGACACAACCACGGACGGCTCCTTTGGGCAGAGACCTTCCAGAACAGCACCAGTGCCGTGAAGATTCGCCAGACCACGGAACTAGCATCGCAGTTTCTCCTGTGGTCCTGTGTGTGCACGGCTCCTGTCCAGCCCAGCTTTACTGGTTGTGCCATAAAGACGAGGAAGAGCCGTGTGCAGACAATGCTGAGAGGTTTGTCTCCCAAACTCGTAAAACCGGTGACAGGTCTAACAGCCCAAAGCCCCGAAGCTCGAACGGGTTTCTGTGAGGTTGGGTTGGGGTCGGCATTCCGCTGGTCGTCATTGTCTCGGCCCTCCCTCTCACTACCTATGCCATCGGCCGCATCGCACGCCTCCTCCGCTACTACCTCTTCGTTGGGAAGGCACTGCAAACAGCTTCCAAGGCTTCTGTTTAGGGTTTGGAGTTTAGGGTTGTGTTTCCGGGTTCCTTCAACGGTTCTTGCAGGGCTCTACAAGGTTCTCACATAGGGTTCTTTTTGGGTTCAGGGTTGTTTGTTTTTGGCTCAGTGGGTTTAAGGTTTACTTTAACACCAAATAACCTACCTGTTTAAGGACCCCTTTAAGGCATATAAGGACATCATAATAGAGAACATGTAGCTTCCTTAGGGTCCAGGTAAGTTACCCTTCCCCCAAATCCCGACGAGTTCGGTCCCAGGAGTTCTTGGCTGCGCTCAGGGCCTACTATGGGGGCCTGAATAATGACCTGTAGGGTTCCTTTAAAGGGGTATCTAAGGATTACTATAAGTGCTACTATAAGGGGTTAGTATAGGGGCTTAAATAATTACCTGTACGATGTTGGGGGTTCCTTATTTTTGTTATAGTATAACGGGCCCCAACACCCTATTCTAATTATTAAGGTCCCGATAGTAGGGTAGTTATAGGGCTCTTCGTATTTAAGTGAGCCTTTTAGACTCCCATAGATATCAGCTCTAGAGCCATCCACTCTGAGCCCTTGGCTTTGGTATCCATAGAAGCCCATAGATGCAGAGGCTGTGCGGATCCTTCGCGCCACGGTGAGGTTGGGGAGGAAGGGCGATGTCAACGGCTCTTTGACTCAGCTGGAGGTGGGCGTGCAAAGATCATGTTGAGGCTGAGTTGAGTTGGGTTAAATACTCGAGGGTGTAGGACCTCGGTTTTAAAGCGGATTACACCGAGATCCGAACTCAAAGGCCGAAATCGGTTCCCCTAACCTGAGAGCGTAGCTTGTAGGAGGTTTCGGGTACAGCCACGCAGGTGACGCCCCCTCCGTACTTGTGGAGTTTCCACGCTGGCATGTATGCGTTCATCTGCATGCCGGACTATGCGCCGCTACAGTGGCATCCCTTCACGATTACCTCTGGTAAGGATGATGCAACCGTGAATTTTCTGGTCGCAGGCGCGGTCGTCATGATGCAAAGGGTGACTCCAAGAGGCATTCACTCTTATCCCTGTAACCCTAAACCCCAAGCCTGTACTTTGGAATTCCAGAGGCTGACTCGATGATGGAAAAGGGCCTGCAACCAAGAACAAGCCTGTGTTTTCGTTTAGCTACGCTGCCATGCTAGCGTAGGGCCACGGCTGGGGTTAGAAGCTGAGGTCATAAACTTCAGGGCATGCAGAGGAGCCTTCCTATAGGATTTAGGGAAAGGGAAGATGATAAATCAAAGCAAAGATGTGACTTAAGCAAAATAAGGTAACATTGAAACTATAGTACGTACTCGGATGAAAAGTCTAATTGGTATCTTGCCTTACATGTCCTGATCCCTCTAGCCCCCCTGCATGCTCGAGATTCGTACCAGGCGTGGGCGACTGGAGCAACGAAGTGGCACGGCGCTGCCTGAAGGGCGACTCGGTAAGTTAGCCAATCCTAGTCTAGGATTTGCTGTTCTTCCTCATCATCGGATTTAAGACGGTCTTTTTCCCCTAAGCCCTAAACTACACCCCAGGTGAGTTGCCTCGTTTGGCTTTGGATGGACCTTTCGTGTCCCCCACGCAGTCAGCCATGGACAAGGAGGTGCTTGTTGCTATCGGTGCCCTTGGGTTGCAGAGCCCTTAAAGAGTTGGATTCTAAAACAGAGAGCTCTTGGACTATGCGTGAAAATGTGTGGCCCGCAGTCTTAGTTACCTCACATAAGGCTAGGATACCTCCTCAGGGATTGTATCATTGAGAGTCTTTAATGGGTCTGAGTAGGAGGTCTCTTTTGTCAAGCGCCTCACCCCCAGAATAAGGGCGGGTTTTGATGGTGGCCCCCTTTCTACCCTGAGCCCTCAAGTTCTAACTTCCCTAAGCCTGAAAACCCAGGAAGGAAACAGAGCCGACATTAACATCAAGCCTAATGTAGGAACTTGATTAAGAAACCCTGGGCCTATAACCCCCCAAGGTTTCTTAATCAGGTTCCTACATTAAAACATGAACTCGAAAACCCTCGACTGCCAGGACCTAAACCCCCTAGATCCCCAATACCTAACCCTAAACCTTAGGTTCTATAGGGGTTTATAGGGTTCCTTTAAAGGGATCTATAAGGGTTCCTTTAAGGGATCTACCTTAGATCCCCAATACCCAACCTTTAAACTGTTTGGGTTCTTATAGTTTAGTAGGAATCGGAAAGTTTACCCTTTTATTTCTGTGGTTTATCGGGGGAGTATAGACCCCAAAACCCTGTAATCCCAGGCAGGAGTCGGGGTCACGCCCTTCCTGTCCTTGCTCTCCACCTTTCTGGTGCAGCTTTCAGGAACCGATGCGTCCGCGCTACTCGAGGTGCGACCCGAGAAACAAGTCCTACCGGGACGTTCTCTGTACCTAAAATAAGCCCCTGAAGGTAAAGAAACAGTAAGTATTTAGGACCCCATAGGCGATGGAGGGTCTAGATATGAGGATAAGGAGTTTAGGATTGCGGGGTTAGGAGTTTATGGTTTTGTCGTTTTGCCTACACTTTACCTCCTCTTCCATATTTTTCCCGTGCCAGGCCCATTTCTACTGGGTCACGCGGGATCCGAGTGAGTTCATCTTCGGCGCGCCTTTGCTACGGAACTGGCTCTCCCACCGTCCCTTGCACGCCAAGATCGTGGTGCACCTTTACACCACGGCCAGATGCCCTGACAAGGACCTGCCTAGCTTCCTTTTCAAGGAATGCCTCAAGCGACCTCTGGCTTTAGCGCTTCAGAGTTTGCGGGTTAGGTTACGGTGTTTCGGATCTACGATTTAACAGGGCCTAAGTCTAGTGTTTAGATTCCCACAGTCCCTATGTAGGTACTTCGGGGCCGAGCTATATCATGAGTCCTTGGGGTTGGCGGGTTTAGGGTGTACCTTAGCCCTGAAGAACCTGCCTCTTTAAGGACCTATATAAGGAAATCATAATAAGGAGGTAGGTTCTTCAGGGTTAAGGTATGATTTACGGCTTCAGGTTCAAGAGCTGCCGAATCCAGGCCCTACACAGGCCCAACGCAAGAGACTACATTGCCTGGACCTACTTCTGAAGACCTTGTTCAAAGCTTCTCAACCGTGCCCAACTCCCTGTAGATACATAGATGGGTGATAGATCGGTAGTGATAGGTAGATAGGCATATCGGCAGACAGGTAGAAAGCTAGATACGTAGGTAGATAGAAGGAAGAAAATCGATAGATCCATCGGCTGGTTGGGTAGCTAGGTAGGTAGCTAGCTACGTAGGTAGGTGGGCAGGTAGATCGATAGAGAGATTCGAAAGAAGAAAGCCAAGGACAGGGTGCAGTCGATCGCCAATACTTCAAGGCAACGCCGCTTCTTCGAGGTTTAGAACAAGGAAACAAGGCATACCGTCCCAGCTGGAATTGTGGTTCCCCCTTGCCAACGCAAGAAACTGCACACAGGACTTGATAGTGACCTGAAGCACTTGGCAACACATCAAGCTTTCACGTACACACTTGCATCTAGCAGCAGCCTTTTCATGAAAACTTTCGCTTGCATCTCGGCATGTTGAAGGTGGTGCGAGTATGTTTTTATTTGTAGGGGTACAAAGACAGGTAGTCTGGCATCTACGTGTATGTATACACATGCATACAGACATACACACATGCTTGCATGTTGGATGCATGCATGCATGCATACATACAATACACACGCGAGATAAGACATAACACACAGAATGCATACAATACAAACTCAAGACATACAAGACATACATAGCTGCATACAGACATAAAAACATACAGGCAGATAGACCAACAGACAGACATACTCTATGGATGTATCTGTGGAGCGAGAAAAAGAATGACAAGCAACAAGACAGCTGCCCATGACATGATCGCGAATTGAGCTTGAACAGTTAGTGCCGAGCGACAGGCAATGCTTGTTGTAGAAGCCATAAGGGCCAGCTGGATGTCAAGTTTGAGAGCTTAGGATTTGCAGTCTTAAGGCAAAGTTGTTGAGTTTCCGTCCTGTAGGAAGTAGGATTTAGCAGGCCTCCAACCTAATCCTCGAAACTGGGATCTCCGGTCTTAATAACATAGGCGCCTTAATAATTAGAAGAGGGCTACGGGGCCATATTATACTATAATTATGGAAACCCCTCCCAAAAGAGTATAGGTAATTATTCAGGCCCCTATAGTACCGATGCTGGCGCCTTTGACCCAGGCCGTCTTTCCTGAGTGGCAGCGACAGAATCTGCAGGCTCCAGGTCCGCAATTCCCTTGGCTCCTGGCCTTCGAACAGGCAGTGTAAGATTTAGGGTTTAGGGTCCAGGGTTTAGGGTTTAGGGTTAGCTAGCCAGCCTCGCCAGCGAGACAGGCTTTGCTTTTCGTGTTTGCTTATTTGATATGTTTTTTTTGCCTGGTTGCTTGCGTGTTTGTACGTGAGTTATACTTTCCAAGTTA
This sequence comes from Symbiodinium sp. clade A Y106, assembly GCA_003297005.1. Taxonomy (NCBI): domain Eukaryota; class Dinophyceae; order Suessiales; family Symbiodiniaceae; genus Symbiodinium; species Symbiodinium sp. clade A. The sequence continues at coordinate 173,807 of BGNK01000282.1, read as the reverse complement.
TTCATCTGTGGATTATGTATGTACGTAGGTAGCTCGATAGACGGAGAGAACATTTGATGGATTGGTTGATTATTGATTGATTTTGATGGACTGACTGACTGACTGACTGACTGACTGACTGACTGACTGACTGATTGGCTGGTTGATTGATCGATCGATCGATTCATTGATTGGTTGATTGGCATTTGTTTGTGCATGGACTCGTGTGTTTGTATTTTACCTGCTACATGTTCGAACTTGATTGTCCTTAAAGTGGTCGATCGTGTCTGTATGATGTAGCAACACTTCCGACATAAGCTATGCAAGATAAGATCGTCTTTTGCGTATCTTTTCGGGATGAAGAGAGTCTATCCTCCAGCTTTCTGCTTGGCTTTGGCTCAGGTCGTACACTCGGTTCGGAATGGTGGAAAGAATTTGGGAGGGCTCGGGCTGGAAGATGTAGGGAAGGGTCCGAAGGTCCTTTTAAATATTAGGGCAGAAGCTTCTGGGCCTGTATACGGTCCTGGGTGTTTTGGGGGGCTCTCGTGTTAGTCTGGAGCGCGAGATCTGTTTCTTGTTCGGGTGGCGTGAACCAGCTGCTGAATGACAGAAACTGGCCCCAGAAACCTGACAGAGGTCTCAAAATCCAAAAACCTTCCTACAAACCTTAAACCAAGTGCCTTGCCATGTTCCGAAAATTGCTGTAGCCCCGAATCCAAGGTGCTGGGCAGAGGGTGGCCAGGAGGAGCTTTTGTGGGTGCCCTGCCCATCCCGAGATGATTTCACGGAGAAGTTCTGGCAGGTCAGCAGTTCGTCTCCAGGCACGAGGACCCAAGCTCTGCCTATAAAGCAAGCCCCGAGTGACTTTCTGCAAACGCCGCAGTGTTCGCCCAAACCTCATGTGTGCTGCTGGAGCCTTGCAAACACGTTCGAAACCATTTAAATCATCTTTCGTCAAAGTCAGGTCTGTTGAAGCAGGTGAGCTTACGCCTTAACCCAACACGAAGACTACTACTACTCCTAGTCTGCTGCTGCTGTTGCTCCAACTACCACTAACACTACTACCACTACTACTACTACTACTACTACCACGACGACTACTACTACTACTACTACCACCTGCTGCTGCTACTGCTGTGCTACTGCTGCTACTGCTACTACTGCTACCAACTCAAACTGCCACCAAGACTACATACTTTGCGGCAAGACTGAGCTAGAGCCAGAGATCAGTTCCTTTTTTTTCCAATGCCCTTGACTGGGAGCCGACACAGAAGCTACGCCTAATCTAGTTAAAGGGACCCTTCTAAATATAGCGAGCTATTCTGGTTATATTATATAGTAGCCACTATTCTAATGATTAAGGCCCCTATATTAGCCCCAACAATGGTAGCCTCAAGCCATACATCTCAGCAGGTATGATTTCTCAAACCCTAGACCCTTACATCCCTATCATACCTGATAAATGCCGTTGAGGCCCTGCTCTTTGAAACCTTCATATCACCGACCAAGACCAATTCTGCCGCAGGTTCGGAGCTGTATACCTCTCAGCAGAGTGACGCCGAGAAAGCTTCGGGGAAGATCATGATGCCGGTGAACATCGGCAGGACTCCTCAGTAGTCTGAGCTCCGCACTTGACATCTTAGACCCTAAATTCTAAACGCTGAGCCCTTGACCCTAAGCCCTAAAACCCTAAACCCTAAACCCTGCTTTACATGTCCTGCCAAAACATTGGATTCAAGGTTTCCCCCACAAGCCGACTTTTTTTCACGGCGTTAGCCCTGAACCCTAAATTCGACTACTTAGTAGCTGCGTAGGTAACCTTTAACCGTTTCGGGTTTTAATACAAAGCTAGCGACCCTACGATGATTGAAAAGGTTAACCTTTTTTGGGCTGGGGTACTCAGCCCCTAAGAACAAAGGAGACCTGACCATTGTGTTTTCTAGCCCTCCGACTGATGCTCTTGGACGGAAGATCGGTTCCCGAAAAGGGTTCCTTTAATGGTACCTTTTCAAGGGTTTCTTTAAAGGTTTCTTTAAGGGTTTAGGGGGCAGGGTCCAGGATCAAGGGGTTGTTGGGGTTTAGTGACTTTAGTGTTTAGGGTTTTGAGCTAAGGGTAACCCGCAGGGTAACCCTAAACCCTAATGTCACGGCGAGGCCCAACTTTCTGCGAGATATCGCAGCCATTGGTCGGGCCAGGCCTGACAAGAGTCTCCACGTCTACGTCTGCGGCAACTGGCTGAGGTTGTTCAGGATATACCTTTTCAGTTTGGTTTCTGAGTTAATACGAGAACATGACGAACCTAGAAAAGGACATGCTTTTCCTCAGTGGGTTACCGAAGAGCCTAGGCAATGACGGACTCGTCCATGACCTGCAATCTGGGTGACCGGATCTCAGAGCAGGGTCGAGTGTTTAGGTTTAGGTTCTTGGGGTTTAGAGCACGGGATTGGGTGTTCCTGTTCCTGGAAAGGTATTAACATGCTGTTTGTTGTGGCTCCAAGGGGCTTTCTTGTACGAAGCGGCCCCTTGAAGCTTAAGTTTAGGTTGTCGTATTCTTCTACGAACCTCCAAAAGGATCTCAAAGTGGAACAACTTGGTTCAGGTGTGGGTTTGTTCCTGACACGGGTTGCTAACTCGATCTGCATACTGAATCTCCTCAGCTCAGATTCGGCTCTGCTGGCAGTTGATCCGAGGGACGGTTTTGGAGTTTGGGGTTTTGGATGTGGGTTTTGAAGTTTATGCTACGTTGGGAAGGGGCTGCAGGTTCGACTTAAACTTGCCGAATACTGCTTGCAAAATCCGAAATTACAGAAGCCGCGAAGACCCTTTGCAGAACCCTGACGTAATGTCGATCGTAGAGCTGTCGGCTATCGTTGTCGAGGCCAGCGCATTGCGAAGGAAGCTCTGGAACGGAACCCAGATCAGAAAAACCTCCAGCAGTGCCCTGGGAAAGAGCGGGCTTTCGGCTTTCCCGTGCTTACGGGCTTGGCTCTTCGGACGTGGAATGGGATTCTTTGTGGGCATGTTTGGGGTGTTTAAGGCTCAGCTTGCGTCTTTCGTGACCTCAAGTCCCAATCCCCATGGCACCGCACCACAGTGGGAGCCATGTCCCGGAAAACGTCTGTGCACGCTGCGCGGAGCCCCATAGCGTGAACCGCATGTAATTACAGTGTTTGGGGCATATACACGAATATACATACACGCAGATGGATGATGGATATGCAGAGCGGTAAACGAAAGAAGTCAAGATACACATGTGTACGTACATGACGTTCGTGTATATACCTGCATTGGAATGTGTGGACGAACATGTTGTGTCCGAGTCAAAAGTTCCGATGAGCACACGGCTTGAGATCCTCAGCTGCTTGATGATTAAATGGGAGTTTCCGAAAATAGGGGACCCTAATATAGTACCCTAAATAGTAGGATCCTTATTATAAGAACCCCAAAATAAGGTACCCCTATTTTCGGAAACTCCCAAATGATATGGCTTTTGTAGGGAGTTCACAGACCACCTTACGAGCATTCGCCCTAAGGGTCCATGTGCCCAAACAGTATTTACCCCAAACTATAGGAACTACTTTAAGGCCAGAAAAAGTATACACTATTTGGGTACATGGACTCTTCGGGTAGTAGCCTCCAGCGAAGCTGGAGCTGACAGTAAGAAAGACTCGAATGGTTAGTACCTCACGTGCGCCGGTAGTTTCGCCACTGATGCGTTCCTTTCTTCAGATTCTCAAAGCAAATCGAAGTCCTACCATGCCAGACACCTCAAAGCGCAGTCCACAACAGGTTATTCTTGCAGATCTGAGTCTGAGCCCCGGAAAGAAAGAGCAGGTACCTCGTGCACTTCGAGCGCTTCGGATGACTTCGGAGCGCTGGTAGGGCCTGCATCAGGCTTTGGGTTTAGGAGGGGGTCGAGTGCTGTGCAGCCGGTGTTGGTGTCGGTGGCCGTTTGTGTGGGTGTGCATGCATGTAGCAGTATGTATGTGTGTGTTGTGTGTGTGTGTGTCTGTGTGTGTGTGTTTGAGTGTTTGTGTGTGTGCGCGCGTGGTGTGTGTGTGTGTGTGTCCGTGTGTGTGTGTGTGTGTGTCTGCCTGCTTGCCTGCCTGCCTGTCTGTCCGTCTGTGCTGAGAAAAAGGTGCATAGCGGAAAGTACAGGTAGGCCTGCATACATGCGGTCATTCATAGTCATAGTCGGACATGCGCATCACCAATCTCAGCTTGTTTCAAGTTTCTGCTTTTTAACACAACAGCCCTGTCTGTCCCAAAGACTTGGCGAGGTCGAAACCTTGTGCCACAAGCTTTGTTACATGTGGAAGGATATGGTTTACCTACACCCCCCAAAAGTAGGCAAAACAATGATCCAACACGGATTTTCGGTTTTTAGTGTGAATATTTACGAATACTCTTGCATTGTAGTCCTTGTATATAAGACAGTTATATAGCAGAAGCAAGTTCCCACGAGTCGTGTCGAGTCCAAACCCAACCTGGAGCTTATGAAACCTACCGTTTTAGGGTTCCGTTTTATGATTTCCGTTTATAATAAGTCCTCAAGAGAAAGGTAGGTTAATTCGCTTATTCGATTAAGGTATTAACCCCAGATGCTTCATTCCCAACTACTGTGCCGCAGGACAGATGCGAAGCATGGCTGTCTGGCAATCATAGGGAGCTGAGGTAGGTGAGGAGGGTTTCTGAGATCATAGGAAAACTGTGGCAAGGGCTTCACCAATGGCAGCAAAGAGACTGGGGAAGGACTTCGTTCAAAGATAAAAAGATTGCCCTGCCGAGCATGGTATGTGCCGGGAAATGTGCGAAATCACTGCACTCCGGCTTTTTCCTATGGGCGAATCGTGCTCATCGTTACCTTTTCAACCTTACTGGTGCTAAGGGCGAGTGGGGGAGCGGATCCCTATAGTATTCCCCGCCCTTGTAGTAGTCCTCATATTCCTTCCGCCACTCTTGCTTAAGCACCGGCAAGCAACTGCATCTCATGCTCTATGGTTCGAAAAGATCCTGCAGAGGAAATGAGATGTCCCGTTTCAAGCTCGTGAATGAGTACCACGTTTCGGTGCAAAGATCAGGTGGGAGGTTGTTCTCAACTGCGGGCTCCTCAGCGTTCGGGGCTCTAGGGGTTTGGGGATTTTAGGGGTTTTGGGGGTTTAGGGTTTGAAAGTTTCGGGTTTAATGACTCAGAGCCTTGGAACGGGGACCTTTAAACATGTGAGAGAGTCTTGTCGAAACTTTAGGCCTCACAGGGTACCCAAATCAAGAACAACCTCCACCTGGGACTTGCAGCATCGCGTCTGCAGAAGTTTACAAAAGGCGGCGTGGGCGCGGGACACAGGTCTTGGTGTCTCGATTTTGGATCTAGGGTTTGGGGCTTAGAGTCCTTAGGGTTTATGGTTTCAGGGTTGAGGGTTTAGGGGTTAGGGTCCAGAGTCTTGCCTGCACTGCGCAGTATACCGTCGTGTATCGAGCAGCCGTCCATACAACCCAGAAAACACTCAGTCAGGACCACTACTTCCGGCCTGCGCTTCAGGTTTAGGATCCATGTGCCTCCGGTGCCACTCTCTGGCTCCACTGCGGGAGAGGGTGCATGGGATCGAATGCATATGACTACATAATAGGTGACTAGGAAGAGGATTCGGACCCTGCATCATTTCAAAAGATGATGGCTACCGCGATCATGAGCAAAGCAACATGCAGCGCGTTTAGCAGTACCCTTCTAGCAGTCTTAGGCCCCGACAGATTGGATTTCCACTTCCACTCTAGGCCACTCCCAACCCTCCAAAACCGACGGGGCCCTTCCTACGGAAGCTCCAAGCCCCCGACCTCGATGGCTAGTTGACGTCGAAACCCGGACGCTGGTTGAGGCCATCGCACGGCATCCCGGACACGAGCCCACCCCAAAAGGGTCCACAAACTAACCCTCGAAACCCTAAACCCTGAAAAGTCTAAAGACTTAACGCACATGAAAGTAGATTTCAGAGTCGGGCTTTCTAGCGTTTGGAGGCTTAGGGGGTTACTCCTCGAAGTTTTCATCGTTTTAGTCGCTACGTGCCGAGGCATAGCCTGGCCTCTTAGAGGGTTCGAAACGGTATTTTCTGGGTTTGGTGCAGGATTTCTAGGTTTCTCTGAATTTCTCGGTTTCGTTTTCGGGATTTCCAGGTCGTTGTTTTGGATTTCTAGGTATTCTAGGTTGTTGTTCTGTAGCGGAGTCTAGGATTTCGCTAGGTCCCGCATTTCTTCGGGGAGCCAGGATTCATAGCGGTGTTGCTTGTTTGTCGGAGGGGCATGAGGTAACATGGGAGTTTCCGAAAATTAGGGGTACCTTATTTGGGGCCCTTATAGTAAGGATCCTACTATTTATGGTACTATATTCAGGTCCCCTATTTTGGGAAACTCCCACATAGGCCTTCAATACTGTATGGATCTGTGTGGTTTTGGTGGTTGGTGAGGGCGAGGGCTGAGGATTTACAGGTTTGTTCATGTTTCGGTGCTGTAGACAAACCAGGATTTGGGATTTCGGACTTGAGTTGCGGGGTTTGAGGCTCGCAGTAGTAGTAGTAGTAGTAGTAGTAGTAGGAGTAGTAGCAGTAGTAGCAGTAGTAGTAGTAGTAGTAGTGGTAGTCGTCGTAGAAGTTTACTGTATATATTTGGATTAAATATATGTTTAGTGATTGCATGCCACGGTGGTGTTCGGCTCCTCTAAGCGCTTCGGCGCGGTGCCGAAATCCAGCCTTTCATAGTGTGTAGGGCTTTAGGGTTTCGGGTTTAGGAGGGGTGTTAAAGGGGTCTTGGAATTTTCGGAGTTTCGCAATCGTGAGCCAGCCACGGTCCCCTGCATCCTCTTGGCCATAAGGGGTCCATGTACCCAAATTGTGTACTTTGGATGTAAAGCCGTGCGTTGGGGCCCAAGTATATACTATTTCATGGACCCCTTAAGCCCTATGGAACCCTTGTAGCGCTATTAAATTATTAAAGCCCCTGTACCACCCCAGAAGACTTTGCAGACACAGTTGACAGGCATGGCCTTCACGTGGCAAAAGGCTGGACCCTGCAAGCAGGGTGTTTGGCAATGGCATCGTTTTCGTAAGGCATGCCTGGAAACGGGCCAGGCAAGCTTAGCTACCAAAACCCCATTCCCACTAGTCAGAACGTAGGGCTGGGTCTTAGCCGAGAGATCGGTGAAGGTCAAGTTGGGGCGCAGTGCAGGGCCTGCACCGATTCCACAGAAAAAGGTTTGCTGAGCGTACATCGTAGGGGCGTACATCGTAAATCTTGGAGAGTACTCATAGTGGGCTTCGTTTTGAGTTTGAAGTTTTGGGGTGCTTCGAACAAGGCCCCTAGGCCCTACTCAGTTGCATAAAGCCCTCTACCCGCAAGTTGTAAACCTCTTCACTCCAAGCTGACCCTACTCTAAGCCACTGGAACAAGTTTCCACCTTTGCTTCAAGGCACCTCTGTCCGTAGCATTTCCGCATCGAGGGGTACCAGAGGACCCAAAACAAGATCGCGTGCTAATGTCGCCACATGCATGCATGCATGCACGCATGCATGCATTGGCACGTGTTTGCGGGTTGGATGTGCAATGTACATATAGGGATATGGAGTTTTGTGCTACAGACAGCTTTGCATGCATATGTGCATGGGTACAAGCATACCAACATAGATGCACAGACAGATACATGCATGGATTGCAAACATACTACAGAAGCTTAGACAATTACTACAAGCCATTGTAAGTATACTAAAACGCAAGCCAAAACTCTATTCTCATTGTTCGGATGACATGACAAACCCTATAAACCCTAAACCCTAATCTCTAAGCCCAAATTGTTAAGGCTTCTCATTGTTAAGGGCTGCATACGAGACTTGCAACAGGGATCCGGAGAAGCCCGATCCCTGAAGTCGCAAGAAGCCCGATGCCCCGCGAGGCTCAAAATGACGAGATGTGGCCTTCCTTTAGGGGCCAAGCAGGGACATAAGCAGGGGTTTTATATGGGATATCACTATCCACATTTTTGCTTATGTGTTTTTTGGGCTCTATTCCTCTAGCGTCGAACCCTGCACCCGAGTCACAGTTTAGGCTTTAGGGTTTAGGGTTTATAGAGCTTAAGATTTGTTTTACCCTGAGTCACAGCTTCGGGTTCAGGCTTTATAGAGCTTTACCCCAAACCCAAAAACCTAGAATCCAAAATTCTTTCAGCTGTGTCAGGTGAATCCAGATGGTGCGTTGGACTTGCTGCCGCTTCCATACCGGATCATCGATGAGGCCCGGCCTCAGCCAAACGGGTGGTCATTGGCTTTAGGGACCCTAAACCCTAAACCCTAAACCCGATCCCATGACCCGGGCTTGCTTGTCTGAACGGTGCAGGGTTCAAGAGTTGGGGGTTCAGGCTTATCGTATTTTCGGTGCACGGAAGCCTAAACTTTTTAGACAATTAAGTATGAAGCCTCCAATCCCATTGCAATGTACTCCCAACATCTTGCATGCAGGTTATAGACGTGTGAAACTTTAAACATGAGCGTTACGGCAATACCGGGCTCTGAAAAGTTAGTTGTAGAGTCATGGTATCCCCTGATAGGCAGTCTACAAGTATACTAGGACCAGGATATACCTCAAAATCCCGCTTCTCATCATTCTACTACACTTGCCTGCATCCTCGGAGACGACTCCAGATTGGGCGGGGGGGGAGGGGGGCCCTAAACCCTAAACTTCCCTAAAGCCTCAAAGCCAAACTCTAAGCCCTGAAACAGAGTAGGGTTCAAGGCTTGGGGTTCTGAGCCCGGCGACTCAAACCCTAAACCTGCAAACCCTGAGCCTTCACTAATCTGAAGGAATGGGGACTTTTTAAAGGTAGTGGGAACCCTTATGAGGTAGTGGGAACCCTTATATGGGAGTTTCCGGAAATAGGGGACCCTAATATGGCACCCTAAATACTAGGATCCTTATTGTAAGGACCCCCAAATGACGGGGTACCCCTTATTTTCGGAAACTCCCATATCGTTGAAGACCTCTATTCCTTGACGGCCTCAGACTTTCTCTGCCGGTGGGGCTTCACCTAGGGTTTAGGGTTTAGGGTTTCGGGGCCATGATGATCTGAATAGGTTTTCTGATTTCTTACGGTTTCTTGTAAAGGGCTCTATAAATGAGTTGCTGTAGGGGTTCTATGATATAGGTGCGCTTCATCGTGACAGTAGGGTCTTGGGGCACATGATGCCGTGATTCCGTATCGACTGTAAAAGAATACTACGTTTTGCTTGGGGGACCTGTCCGAAATACCTACCTAGCACAAAGCAGGGCATCTATTCTGAGAAGTACCGCTTTTGGTATCCGACCCTGTTGGATGGTCATGATGCAGAGCGTACACAGAGCGGGCAGGAGTCGGAGCAACGGTAGTAGTATTGCCAGTGCAAGGCGCAGTAAAGCAGGCAGAAGTTGAGCTTCCCCAATCCCAAAAGCCTAAACCTAAACCCTCATCCAACAACCCCACAGCCCAAACAAACAATCCTAACAACAAGACTAGAAAGGCGAACCCTATTCCCCAAGCCTTGAACCCAAGGTGGTGGAGGACATCGTCGAGGCAGTCGGCGAGCAGGTCGACATCATCGAAACTCGAAAGAGGTGGGTTATCATCCGTTCATGTACGACCGCTGCCTTCCTCGAGCTGCAGAGGGATAAAGGGAGCACCCAATACCACACTGAAGTCTTCACAAGCCTTTCAACCCCTGAACCCCAAACGCGCACGGTCCTCAACGCAAGCTTCTGCCCCAAACCCCAAAGCCCCTGGGGCCAAAACCGACAATTTATAGGCTTCCACCATGTATAGGCTTCCTGGACCCTAAACACCAAACCCTACCCTAACCCCTGAACCCCAAACCTACCATGGTTAGGCTTCCTCGATGAATTCAGCTGTGAAAGCACGACTTCCATGGGAGGTCGGAAGCTTGCGAGTTCTCTCTCCCCGAGGTGGCGTGTCGTTTTAGGGTTTCAGGGTTTAGGGGTTTCAGGGTTTAGAGTTCAGGGTTGGGGTATAGGCATGGGGTTCAGGGTTTAGGGTTCAGGGTTTGGGGCTTAGGCCCTTAAGGCTTTAGGATTTAGATTGGCGTGTCAACGAAAGACTTGGGCTATGGCTTTAGGGCCTGATTTAAGGTTTGGGGATAGGGAGGGCAAACAAAATTGCACATCGCTTACGACCATAAACTGTAGGAGTAAGGGAGTGATGTAGGATTTCGTTCATCAGCAGTACGGCTTAGAGCGGCAGCCCTAACCTTCTGCTGCAGCCTGACTCCACTAGGGTTCGCTGCAGTCAGGAAACCCGAAGCCCTAAAACCTAAACCCATGCCCTAAACCCAAACAAACATATTCCCTAAGCCCTAAAGTTTCCATAGGTTTGCCTTTTCGGGGGTACACTAGGTTTGGGCCACGGGTTTTGCTTGGGCATGAGTGTCGGATAGGGATTGTTTTCAGAGTGGTTTGAGAGTTCCGGGTGCAGCACAGTGGATTAGTTGTGTGTACGGGTTCAATGTGGGCTCAATTCTTTACTCGTCTTCTCGGTGCTCTCGGGCCTTCAGGAGATGTTTTCGCCTTCGCCATGCCATGCTTTGCAACATCAGGATAGTACTGACGCCAAGGACGAAAAAATCCTGAGCCACGTTGGGCAGTAGTGAGCAGTAACGGTTGTCAGGAAAAACACACGACGCTGAACCACTAAACCCCACACCAGGAACTAGTGTGAGCAAAATTTGTTGGGGGGCGGGGGTACTCGCAATAAGGGTTTTGCTACTTTGAAATTTAGGGTGTGGCGGTGTAGCAGTGACGGCGTGTTCTTTGGCGAACAGTCTTCTAGGTTCACCAGTTTTACCCTTTTTCTTTTTGGGTTCCCTTATTAAAACCGAATAGTAGGAAAAAGGGTACCCTTATTATTAAGCGGCTACTGGAGAACCTAGTCTTTGGAAAAGACATCGAAAACAAAGCCCGTCTAGTACTTCAGCATGTTCAGGCCTTCGGTTCGAGCATTCGGGGTTCACCTAAATCCCAAACCCTAAACCCCAAACCCCTAAACTTCCCTAAACCCCAAACCCCTAAACTTCCCTATACTAAACCACAACCCTAAACCCTAAACCCCAAACCCCTAAACTTCCCTAAACCCTTGGAGCATTCGGGGTTCAGGCCGCCAGGGGTTCAGCTATCACATGCGTTGCTTAACGAGTGCGCCATGATGGGAGGCATGATGGGTTTAGGGGGTACCCGCAGGCTCCATAGTATTGTAGTGCCTTTTTGGGCTTACCTTATAAGATTCTAAATATGAACCCCAAAAAGGAACTACTATGGAGCCTATGCGTCGCTCATATCCAAGAGTGTTAATAAGTTAAGCTCAATGAAACCCCTTCAGAGATTCTGCTTGGACACGAAAAAGTCGTGGACTAACCGAAGCATTCAGCTAAGAGACCAGTCACCCAGTCGACAGGCTACGCTAGCTCTATCCCGTTATAGTCCCTCGATACATGCTATTCTATAATATCCTCCAAAACCCTATTCCAAATGTTAAGGCCCCTCTAGGTCTCTACGGGTCAGAAATGCGAAGCCCCATGCAAGTAACGCCAGGCTATACCAACATCCCTGGTCCAGGCACTCCTGGGTGTGTTCTTGCTTGTTTAGGCTTGGCTTGGGCCGTGTACAGTAGAAGCCAGAAAGTTGGAACATAATTGTCCTCATACCCTTAAGGTAAAGTATAAGGGATCCTAGCACTAATCCTCCTAAAGCCATGTTCCAACTTTCTGGCTTCTACTGTAGGGTTGCAGGATCGCTTGGGGGGTCTCCAGGCTTCTGGGGGTAGGGTTGGGGATCTAGCTTCATTGCTATTCATGTTTAGGGTTTGGGTTTAGGGTTTAGGGTTTAGGGTTATGTTGGGCTGAAATCATCATGAAAGCCTCCAAGGTTCATCGACCTTCGTAATCAACCTCTACATGGGGGCTGTTCTATATTATGGTCCCTTTTTGGGTATCCTATATAATAAGGACTATACTACTATAGGGCCCAAAAGGGACCATAATTTAGAACAACCCCCACATAAGTATAGCACTCTTCTCATGTGTTGGGACCGGGACCGAGTCAGTCTGCCCTCCCCGCACCCGAGTTCTTGTAATTCGTTGACAATGGCACCTGTATCAGCATTCATTCTACTGAACACCTTCGACACCAGCAACCCAAGCGCGCCAAAGAATAGACTGCTTGCCAGTACGCCTCCGTGCAGGATGCCAGACTCAAGATTAGCAAAACCACTCAACAAGCTAGCACATGAAAAGACGAAAGCAATGCCATTGTGGAATTTGCGAAGGTCTCCGGGCACATCGCTTGTGCCTATGTGGAACCAAGAGGTACCACAAGGCATCGGGGAGAAGACCCATCTTTCAAGACGGGGCAATTTGTTGTGAGCTGTCGGAGACATTATTTGTTTATATTTATATATACACATACATACATACATACATACATACATACATACATGTGTATGTGGGCATGCATGTACGCGTGTATGTGTGTGCGTGCACACATGTGTGACTGAGAGTTGTTTGTGTAATTGTTTGTCCAGTTACTATCCTGTGCATATTCATAATTAGTAACATACAGCCCAACACGTCAGACCCTGATGGCACCGTTTAGCTGACCAGCCGTCCAAACGAAAAGGGCCCTTAAACACCAATAACAAAAGCGCCTCCCAAACCCTTAAACCCTTAAACCCTTAAACCCTAAACCCTAAACCGTAGCCAAGCTGTGCTGTGAGGATGGCGGTTGGCACCAGCCAGGGCGAAGCCTTGTTGATTGACTCCAGGAAGGGGGAGGTGTGCTGGATGCAAGAAGGCGATTTTGGGTTTAGGGTTTGATCGTTTGGGCTTTAGGGAGGACCCAGGGACATCCGAATGAAAAGAGGTCCACAATTTGTAACTACATCGGGCTTCTGATGTTGTTCGAGGTGCACCGGGACTTAGTCGTTATGGGCTGCGTGATATTGTCTGTAAGTTTTTTGTGTGTGGGGCCGGCGGTGTGAAGAAATAAAGAGGTGTGCAGGATATGGTCAGCTGTCATAGTGTTTTGCATATGTGTTTGTATTCCATGCCCTTCTGCTTCGTTTGGGGCTCGGGGCGTTTGGAACTCAAGAGCTTTGAAGTCTCATCCACTTTATAATTTCTGTATTTGTATTATCTTGTAATGTTTGCATTTTTAAATCATCATCTTCTTCAGCAGGGTCTTGGAGTTAAGGTTTGTGATTCAAGGGTGCAGGGGTTTCGGGTTTAGTGTGTAGGGGTTTATTTTCGGGCTTACGGGTTTAGTGTTTAGGGATCTAGGGGTTTGGGGCTCAGAGGTTTGGGGCTTAGGGGCTGCGGGCCAGCCTTTTCCCTCGCGCGAGGACTTTGGCAACCCAACATGTGTCGGGCATTGGCTCATAGCTGGTACTGACACCTGTTTACACAGGATCCTAAACCCAGAAGCCTAAACCCTAAAGCCCTAAGCCCGAAGCCCCAAACAAAAGCCCTAAACCTGAAACCTTGTAGAGGATCCCTCAACCGTAAAGAGTCTCAGACCCTAAGGAACCCTAAAATTCCTGTAGGGTTTAGGGATGTTTAGGGTGTAGTTTTTGGTTTAGTTCAGGGCTTAGGGGCCCTAAACTCCGACCTAAACACACGCTACACCCTAAACCCCCAATACCTCATGCCCCAAAGCTTTGGGGATCTTAGGACTTACTATTCTATTCAATTAATGAATATCTAGGTTCCTGAGTAGTACCCTTTTGCCCTTTTTAGTTTGGGGTCTCCTTATTAAGACTGAGTACTAGGAAAAGGGTACCCTTATTATGAAGGGGCTACTCAGGAACCTAGATATAATCTTAAGAATTATTCGAATATAGCAGTACTCAGACTCCAACCGATTGACAAACTTGGCCATATTATGGTTCTGAGGGTGCTTAAGAACGCCCCAAAAATTCTGAGGTTGTGGCACATGCCCACCCTTTCCACGAAAGCGAGCCGGTGACGTGCGTGTCGATCTGTTCAGAGTCAGCGTACCAGGAAACGGTTCGCACGGTCAGGGTTTACCTAAACCCTAGAATGTAGTGCCTTCTTTTGCGCAATTGCTTTGTTATTAGGTCATGGGCTGTTCATTTTAGGATCCTACAACAAGAAATTAAGGAAGCCAAAGCAAGTTTCTAAGTAGGGTTTAAGGTTTAGGACTTGACGGTCAAACCAGGCGCACCTCTGAGGCTGAGTAGTGCTTTAGGGTTTAGGGTTCATGAGGGGATCAAAACCAAAGATAAGACTTTAGGGTCTAGGATTCGGATCCTAAGGTACCTATGTGGGGGTTTTTCAAAATAGGGGGCCTTAATATAGTACCCTAGATACTAGGATCCTGATTTATAAGGACCCCAAAATAAGGTACCCTAATTTTCGGAAACTCCCATGTAGGAACCCGTCGAAGGCTAAAGTAATCTGAGCCTAGGCCACGGTAACCCGAGGCCGTCCCTCAGTAGATCGTATGGGTTTAGGGTTTATCGTTTCGGACGGCTTGCCCATAGGCTCCATAGTAGTTCCTTTTTGGGGTTCATAGAATCTCATAAGGTAATCCCCAAAAGGAACTACTATGGAGCCTATGGGTGGTTATCGGGGAGATTTGATGCGTTGACCAAAGCTCTACGGTGCTGTATGTGAGCATCCGCGGGCGGGAGTGACTTCTACACATCCGCGCACCGGACAAAGCTAACTAACGCAGAAGCCTGAGCCTCAACTCTGCTTGACCCAGAGATGCTTTGACACTCAAAAATCATAGTTTTTGAAGGACTGTAGACATAAATCATAAAGGAGGAGCCACAAAATACAGCTTTTCTAAGCCCCAGGTGAACAGTAAATAGTTCCATATGAATTTTGCCTGGCTTACATCTTCCCAAGCTCAGAGTACTCCGGCTAGGTGAGTTTTTTAGAGCTGCAAGCAACATCGCAGGAGGTCTTCGCTGGACCTGGTCGGGGTCTTAGGAGTTCGGGTTTGGTAGTTTGGGATTTTGGATTTAGGGTTCAGGACTTAGCGTCCTGGGTTATCTCCCGCATGTTTCTATACAGGTACCTTTTATTGAACAGTAGTATTGCGGGCCCCTCCCATGCCAGCCCAGAAAGCATTTCGGTTCGAGACGTGGTGTTGTGAGGGTTTAAGGTTCCTCGGGGTGCAGGGCATTCGGGTTCAGGGTTCAGAGTTGGATCGTTCGTCTTCATTCCTTGGTAAACCTGCCCCAGGCCATGACAATCAGACCACTAAAGCTAAGCCCCTATGTTGTTTGCAGCCGAAACCCTCAATAGCCTCAGCCAGCAATGATTAGCCCAAACCGCTGAAATCAAGAAATGTCAACAAAAGCCTCCCAACCCGTGAACCCCTGCTTCTGATAGAATTCGAGTTAGCCCAGTGCTGACTTTCAGGGCTTTGCAGCTCGGTAGGTAACGGTTTTGGGTTGACGTAGGTTCAGCGGTTTCTTAATCGTTCAGCACTGTCCTAGGTTTGTTTGGGTCTTGAATCTAACAGTCTTCGGGCACCTGCCTCGCTCCGTAACTGATTGCTCGGCGAGTTCACCTACATATCCTAGCCCTTTAAAGTCTACTGAGTTCGATTTCCTGATGTGACTCTTCGTTGTTTGCTGCGCATAAGAGTCACGAGGATATCCTAACCCCTAAACCCCTAAACCCCTAAACCCCTAAACCCTAAACCCTCAAGGACAGATAAATAGAAATTGTCTGAATTTCGCTTCGAGCTCCATCTGCATGAGTTTCGAATGCTCATCAAAGGTGGTCGAAGAAACCCGGCCCAATTCGAAGTCGCGCCAACAGACAACCAGCCAGCCCAGCCCAGCCCAGCCCGACCCAGCCCGGTTCGGCCCGGCTCAAACTTTTTTGGGGCCCTTCGAAGTCTATGGGCTCAACTTTCTTTGGGGTCCTCGAAGCCTCTAGGCTCAACCGTCTGTAGGGCCATGTGGGGCCGCTTCGAAGCTTCTCGTCGTCTCGAAATCAAGGACGAATGCTCGCAGCCATTGCCACAAGTTCAGCTCAAACCCTGCTCCAATTTGATCGCCTCCCGACTGTTGTGCCAGAGCCCTGGATTTCGGACAACCAAAATGAGCAGCATAAAGAACATGTGAATGCCGCGCCGAATCAACACAAAAGAAGCTGCTACAAAGGACACAGTCCAACACAACCAGGTGCTGGAGATGGAGGGTACCAAAGAGCCACAGGAAGAACCACGAGCTCGCCCAGATGCCGGCGTCCAAGCACAATGCTTCGGTCCTTTGCAAAGTCTCCTGGCTGCACGCACAAAGTTCCCTCACCTCGCTTATCCTGCTCCGGAGCCTGTATGTACAGTGGGTTGGCGACGAGAGCTTCCTGCCGAGGCAAGCCTTCACCGCGGCTCCAACCTCTGCTCCTGGACCAACATGAAACAAGGTACGGTCGCCTTGGGCAGGACGTCTACGAGGTCGCCCCGGACAATGGGTCCGAATCCAGCAGGACTTGCTCAAGAGATTACACTGCGTGATGCCAACCCCCACCTAAATGTCCAGTTGCCAGGACAACGACGAGACGATCGCAGCAATGCGTGCTCGATAAAATGAAGCCTGATCTTATGCATATGGAGTTTGAAAAAATCTGTTTCGGACAGAAGGGTGTTCATGTCACGAACGCTATAGCAGACCCAACTGGTGGAAATGTGGAAGTTGCAGCCGGCAGTGGTACCGTTCGACCTTACAAACGAGGAGGAAAACCGATACGAGAGGCCGGCGTGTGCATTAAGAACTTTGGAAGTGATCTGCCGTGCTAGACTAATGCAGCATTTCGGTGCAGGCAAGACAAGTTTGGAAATGTGTGGCACGGAAGGAAAGAAGACTTGGGTGGGCGCAAGGTGTTGGACGTCATTGATGCAGAGTGGGGGTCCAGAAAGCGTTGCCTGGTAAAACGGACGAGCCGCACATATGTCTACTGCCGATGCAGCGAAGGGTGCCCAATGGCATTACCTAAACGAAAATCTATACTGTCTACATGATAACCCTCTTTGGAGCCCCTCGAAACCTCTAGGCTCAACCTTCTTTGGTCTGGGGCCCCTCAAAACCTCCCCTCGAAACTTCTAGCCTCAACCTTCCTTGGGCCTCCTCGAAACCTGTAGGATCAACCTTCTTTGGGGGGCCCCTCGAAGCCTCCAGGCTCAACCTTCTTCGGAGCGATCCAGCAGACATGGCGGTGGACTTTTTGCCCGGCCGTCGACCGCTTACTTTTACGACTATGAGGAGGATGCTCGGCGTTGGAGATGGGGAGGGCGGACTTGCCGTTGGTCAGTTGGGAGTTGCGACACTCACTGGTTTTGCGCTGTGGTATATGAAGGCTGGTGGCAGGAGAGTCTCGCGGCAGAGACAGCACGTCAAGGCAGCGCGCCTGGAATCCTCGTTGTGATGCAGCCCAGCCCAGCCCAGCCCAGCCCGCAAAATGAAAATTCAACAGCAAAAAGCAAGACCCACTCAAAAACGTTTCACTCAAAACCCCGGACCCAAACCCTGTACAATTTCCCAGCCCGCCAAATTTGCAAAATCAAAAGTAAAAACGACGCTTTGGGCGATCTTGTCTGGGCCCGGCACTGCCTCGCCCACGTTGCACGGCTACTGAGTCTGGGGCGTCGGAATGCCAAACTTGGGCTTTTTGGGAAAGAGGCCTGCGTGATTAACAATATGATTCCCAAGGGTTCCTTACTATATTTATAGTATAGTACAGTATACCCCAAAACCATATGCTATTTAAAGCCTACAACAAGCTGAAGCCTGAAACTGTAGTTCAGGCTTGTGAAGCTCGTGGGCTTAGTTTTGAGCTCTGGGTTTGTGCTCATCTAAAGCCCTACAGGCACCGATGCTACTAGGATAGTGCTGTGATAACAAACATTAACAAACGCATGAACTTTCTCACACAAGGCTTTACACTCGAATACAGGGTTCTGAATATTTGGTAAGGCGTTTCTGGAGGAGGATTCTCAAATAGCTATGATAGTATAAGCTGCCCGATGCTATAGCATTGTCTTTGAGCTGCTCTATGTGGGCAGTTCTCGAAATCGATAGCTTCGACCCTAATGCAGACAAATCCTAAACCATAGCGCCTTAAATCCTACCCCTGCAGGTGTGGATGCGCCCTCCCTGCCCAGTCCGAACCTGAAGCTCTTCGTCCCGGTCTCGGAACGCCGCTGTTTGGTACTGTTATACTTGTGGCGAATCCTCAGTATAATAACACTTTACGAATACATTTATCATGATTATTGCAGTAGTACTAAGGAAGGCCCTGACATTAGCTGTAGGATTTAGGCCTAGGATATGTTCACGGTTTGAAACTTTCAGACGTAGGGGTGCCTTCTATCGAGGTCTCTGCTGTTTAGGCTTCATATTCCGGTCCCGGTCCCGAAGTTGCTGCAGTCCTCGTGGCTCTGATATGGCTTAGGTGTGCTGAGCTAGTTTGGTTTTCTCCGGGTTGGACGGTCAGTGCCCTGAGTTAGAGCGAGTGCAGCATGCGAGACTGCAAGCCTGCGAACGAAATCCGACCTTCACGCCGGTAGGATGTGCCAAACCCTGAACTTTTGTCGCGAAATACAGAACCGGAATCCCTATACACCGAACGTATGAAACCTTGACTGGTCGCTTTGGGTTATATATGACCCTCTGGCAGGGTAGTGCGAAGAAGCAAGCTAATCAACAACGATATTGCCATAACCACAGCAATCAGTGATGATGCTAGCGCAGTAGTAGCAGCCGGGTTGACCACGCCAGCAAGTAAGCAGGCAAGCAAGCAAGCAAGCAAATGCGTAAATGAGTATATGAGTATATGAGTAATTATGCGAGCAAGTCAGTTAGTATATAAGTCCGTGAGATAGTGACTAGGTATGCAAGTAAATAAGTAAATACGCACGTAAGTAAGTGGTCAAGTACGTCACTAACCAGTTAAGTAACTCAGTGATTAAGTAGATTTTGAACTAAGGCAGTCAGTAAGCAAAATGCCGGCGAAGATCACAACGACAGCATCGACGACGACTTAGGACCTTCAACAGGCCAACACAAACAGCAGCAGCAGCTGCAGCAGCGCCGTAGTGGTTGTAGTCGTGGTCGCTGTAGTCGTCGTCACCATCGTCGCCCTTGTCGTTGTCAGTGGTGCTGGTGAAAAGGACAACAGGTTCGCAGCAACAGTCTTAAGAATAGTTGCAACCATGATATTGCTGGAAAGCATCTCCATCCTTCCCATGGCCCTCATTCTCATCACCATGTTCAGTGTCGCCATCTTCAGCACCACCACCAATACGATCACGAGCACAGTAATATAGGGGCCTAAATAATTACCAATACTATTTTGGGGGTTCTTTTTATAACTATAGTATAATGGGCCCCAAAACCCCATTCTAATTATTGAGGCCCCTTTCGTGCTCAGACATGTCCGTCCCAGGCCGCTGGCTTGACCACGCCGAAGATCTTAGTCTACGACATCCACAAGCCCGCCCGCAGAGAACCATAGTGGTTTGGAATCCGAGTTTGGAATAGGAATTTCGGAGCCGTGCTACTTTGACTACGGCTTGGGGGCGTTATCCTAGGAAAAGTATACGGGAAAAGTATATATGGACAAAAAGCGGATACCATTACACAGAAGCTATTCCCAAGGCGGGGGACCAAGACTTTATGGCCAGGGTATTGGGGACTTGGGGCTGTGTGGTTTACGGCATTTAGAGGCATGAGGTGTCCTTGGCGCCTTCCCCATGCACAGCTGCAGATTCCTTTACGCTTAGGCTCTAAGGACTCATAGTTTAAGGCTTTTGGGCCCAAAGACCATACATACTACAGAAGGCTTTTGGGCTATTTTGAGCTTTAGGGTTATAGTAGTATAGTATGGACCCTCTTGGGAACTTGCGTAACCATGCCAGGGAGACATACGGCGTGATGCTGAAGCCAGCTTGCTGTGAGCTTAGATCCTTCATTTCATGGGAGTCGGTTCAGGGTTTTAAACTTATCGGCTTATGGGCTTGAGGGTTATAACGGTTATGGTGTGGGGCTTGGGGATACTTCAGGGCTTCTCGGTTTATGGGATTACGGGGGACATATCTCATATAAGCTACATGAGCAAGATTGACTGCTCGCTGCCTTCATCCGTTACCCCAGTGGTCCATGTACCCAAACAGGCTATACTTTGGCCCCAAAGCACCTCTATAGGTTCCAGGTTAAGGTCAAACTATATATCGTTCATGTACCCTTAGGGGTTATTGCATACAGGCACCTGTACGCTGCTTGCAGCGCCGCATCACCTGTAACTTCTGGCATCATCTGCCAAGGGACCGCTTTGTATTCGTGACATCGACTACCGATCTTAGGCGTGTTCGTTGAAGGTAAAGTGAAGGGCAGAAAGTCAAGGTACCGTTCTTCGTGACATCGATTGCAGACTTTAGGCGTGTGAGTATTACCTTTTTGTGGTACATATTTCGAATCCTATAAGGTAATCCCAAAAAGGAACTACTATGGAACCTATGGGTGGGCACACCACCAAACCTAAAGACAATGCTCTGACTTTTCGAGCTCCTCTTCCGGGGGGCTCATAAGGGTTGCAAGGCATCTAATATAGGGGCCTGAATAATTAGCAATACTATTTTGGGGGTTCCTTATTATGATTATAGTACAATACACCCCCCCAAAACCCAATTCTAATTATTAAGGCCCCCCATATTAAGTTAGGAAATGTGTGTTGCCTTTGTGGGGCTTCATGATCTTGACATACACTCGCTTATGGGAGCTTGTTTCGGCCTTTACGTCTTCTTACGAGCGACTAGGCTGTAAGGTTGCACACAGGGTGCCAGAGCTGTGTACACGGAGTTCTTTCGCGGTAGTTCAGCGCGATGAATACAAGACCGAAGTAGAGCCAAGCATGGCAAATAACCAGCATGAATGCCGATACTTATTCGTGTTGCTGCGAAGTAGAGTCCTTTTCCGGCATGAGATAAGTGCCTTTACTGGAAGCCGCAAACCAAGGTTCTCTTCATGCGAGTAGTTCTCTAAATTAGGGTTCCTTTTAGGGTCTTTTTTATGTGGATGCCGTACTAGTGTTGGGACTTACACAAAGCCCTAATTCAAGTAACTACTTATAGAAACCCTTACTGGTCCCTTTATAGAACCCTACAAGGGGACCCTAATGTAGAGAACTACCCTTATAGTACCCTTATCGAAACCCCAGAAAAAAATTACAGATCCCTTTATGGAACGCTAAAACCCTTAACCCTAAACCCTAACAGACCCCTAATGTAGAGAACTACCCATGTGCAAAGGTGCCATTCATCTGCCTGCCGCCGAGGTGGACTGGTCTGTTCAAAATCGGGGTTTCCGGTAGGCTAGGAGTTTAGGGTTTGAGGGTTTAGGGTTTTAGGGTTTAGGGTAGCACCAATCTGCAAACTTTCCATCCTAACCGCGAAATAGTAGTAATGGTACTTAGTGATACTAGTAGAATATTGGTAGTATAGCCATAGTAATCATAGTAATAGGAAACCTTACCAAGTAGGACTGTGCGAGAATCTGAATTGGGAGGTTGATGTAGAGGACGAACATCTCTCAGTTCGACGTCTATAATTACTGGGTAATGTGAGTGTGTAGCTTCAGAGTCAGCATATCAAGACAATCAATGAGTTTGAATGATGGCTTTGGGGCTGAGGGTCTAGTATAGTGGCAGCAGATTGAAGGTGATATTATGCAACATGCAACACAGAAGACAGCAGTGTCTAAAGAGTCCGCACCTTCTTCTCGGATCCCATGTTAGCGGATCTATCGGTCTTTGTGTATATGTATGTGTATATATATATATATGCATATATATGTATATATACACATAGATAGTCTGGGCCCTTTACAGCCGAGTTTCTGTGGTGGATTTATGGGTTTAGGGTTGGGGGTTGTGCCGTTTAACCCCAAACCCGAAACCCCGAACTGAACATGGCATGGGTTTAGGATATAGGGACCTAAACCATCCTAAAGCTTTAAATCCCCGCAGTCCAGTTGACTCTAGCCCTGAACATGGGTTTAGGGTTTATAGGACAGTTTAGGGACCTAAACCATCCTAGAGCTTAAAACCCCTTAAGTTTATACGCGTCTCTGAACTCTAAACTCTAAAACTTACCTAAACACTACACGCATACAAACAGGCAACCCTGAGCCCGGAAGCCTACAAGCTCTCAGCGCTAAACCTCAAGAGCCCGTCAATCTTACCAAATGGGTCCATGTACCCAAACAGTATATACTTTGGCCTTAAAGTCGTCCGTACATAGGCACTTTCGGGCACAAGTATATACTATTTGGGCACATGGACCCTTAGGGTTGTATAACTTATAACTGTCTACAACTCCTGAACCCAATAACCTCTATGCCCTAGAAGCAACCAACTACCTAGAAGCAACCAAGTAAGAGAAGCCTCCAAGCTATCGCAGGGAGGCGACTCAGAGGAAGGGCACCCTGTCATAGAGCAGCTTCACACCAGGCCCTATGAGGTTTAGGGTTGAGGGTTTAGCGAGGTTTTTGGAGTTTGGGGTTTGGGATTTGGGGTCGAGGGTGTTGGGTGTAGGATTTGACTTTGCCGACACACTCACGTCCTGAACACCGAACCCCAGAATTCCTTCACAACGTGTAAGGGTCTAAAGGGCCCGGCTTTGAGGCCACTAGTAAGGTAGGTTCGAGTTTGGTGGAGTAAAGGGCAATTAGCTATCGTCTCCATTGTAGCTCCTGTTTTTGGGGTTACCTTATAGTACCCTATATATGACATTGGTTAAATTTAGTCAAAGAAGGAACTACCTTGGAGACTATAGGTAGGCTGTGGAACCCCAAAACGGTTTAGGGTTTAGGGGTTCTATGGTTTACGGCGGAGGGTTTCGGGTTTAGGAGTCTTCTACACGGTCTTACAGGGTTCCGGGAGAGCTTCGTGCAGGCTTGACAAACGAGGTACTAATGTCCCCTGACCCGAGTTTTGCTACGTCGCGAAGTATTCAGGCTCTTATACTTATACCACTTACTATGTTGGAGATTGAGGAATGAGCAGTGCACTGTAGGTGCGTGGTGCGTGTGTGTGTGTGTATATTATATATATATATATACATATATACATATATATATATACATATATATATATATATACGTATAAAGTGTTGTGAGGACGGGCCGCATCAGAATCAAATTTTGAAACTCGGCGACCCCATCGACTCTGAGTAGTAGAATCGTAGTCGTAGTTGTCACGGGCCTCGAAATCACGGAGTTGCAGAAGCTAGAGGCACATAATTACCGCTGCATCTTCTGGGCTGCGATCCGCAGGAGAATGCGGACATCTTCAGGTTTTATTCAGCCATTACCTAAATCCCTAAACGTACTTCGATGTAGGGTTTCGCCACCGTCTAACAGGTATCCCTGCTTAGAGCTGAACCTCCTCAACGTTGATGTTTTTTAGATTCGAGTTTTGTCTTTGCGTTGTTGACTTGCTCTGCCCAGTATTATGGGCATGCACGATGTTGTGATTTAGTTTAAACTCTTACTATATCCAAGCGAGTAAGAATACCGATAGCATGAAGACGTGGATAGATAGTTAAGTAGATAGACAGATAGATAGATATAGGCAGACAGGTAGATAGGCAGATAGATTGCTAGCTTTAGACAGACAGATAGATAGATATAGATAGACAGATAAATAGATAACTGTTAGGATTGTCTTCCGAAACATTGCTTTGGGTTGGCATCTCAGTGATGTAGAGTATCCGCAGGCTCGAACGCTGCATGCCTGAACGTCGCGACAGCAACAGACTCTAAATAGACAACAGCCAGTCCATGTTTCTATTGTCAGTGTTCTGTCAGGGTTAGGGATTGTGGAAAATTTAGACACCCTAAACTCCAAACGCTTACATAATCCTAGACCCTAACGGTTTCTTGTCTTGTAACCATGCAGGGGCTGCGCCGGCGGCATTTGGGCACGGAGCTTTGTGATTCCTTTGGTGCCGAAGAGCGGGCTTCGGATTCAAAGGTCGTCCTGCTGTGATTGTGACATTCGTTTTGTTTTGTTACATGTGGGACTTGCAAGTCCTCGCGAAGTACTTGTGAACAGCTAGCTTCTTCCGGATTTGTGTTCCGATGGCGTGTCTAAGCCCAAAGAGTCCTAGGTATCTATCATATAGTAGAGTGGAGGGTTTCTATACAACTACTATCATGATTGGGATAAGTATTCCCCATATAGGTGCTGGGGACCGTTTGGGAAAGGTATGGGCAGACTACCCTGACCCTGCCGCTATGCTCAAACCTCTTGCCCAAGCCTCTAGGCCCTCAAGCCCCAAACGCCGTAAGACTCGTAAGCCAAAGAGCACAATTTCCGCATCAACCTTCCTGGGGGGTGGAGTTTCGTAATTGTTTCGGGTTTAGAGTTTGGGATTTAGACTCGTAGTTGGGTAGGTGGGACCGAAATCCGACAGGCACTACTGGAGGTATAAGACTACGGAGCGAAAAAAGCAACTCAAATAACCATCGACATGCAAGCTTTTCGGGTTGAGGCTTTCTCGGAGCTGTGCAGTAGCCTGATTGGTAGTGAGAGCCACATCCTTGCAGAGAAGGCTTGCGTTTTGCTCCCGGACGGCAACGTTAGCCAAAGCCTCAATTTGGGGATTGGTGCAGATATTGTGCGAGGCTTGTGCTTGCTTCTGTCAGTTTCTTGGCTGATGCCGATCACACGCGATTGACAAGTCTACGCCAGACCATCGAACCTGAACCTCGGAATATACGACACGGCGTAGTCCTAAGGTCCTAAACCAGTATCGTTCGAAATAAGCTAAATGTAATGCTACAGAGCCGACTAACGCAAGCTTGCTCAGCTTCTTCAACAGAATGCTGTCGAGGGACTGCCATCTCGGGAGGGTTTGTTGTGCTCCAAGACTCTCCAGTTTGAGGGTTTGAGTTGGTCCGTTGAAAAACCCTGAGCCTCAGCGACAACGAGCCTGCTCGTGCGAATGCAGCCCCAAGGCAAGGAGTCTTCGAAGCCTGTGGTTTATAGAGGGCCACTATAGGAATCCTTTATCAACCCTAGGCCCTAAACGTTTAAAGTTCATAGATGATTCGGGGAGCCTTTAAACCCGAAACCCGGATGGGCCCAGGATGTTACCTCACGCCGCTGGGAGAACCCGACCTACAAGATGAAGAGGTGGCTCTTGGGCTTCGGAGTAGAGTTTAGGGGTAAAGGTAGTTTGGGCTGCTACCCATGGGCTCCATAGTAGTTCCTTTTGGGGGTTCATATTTAGAATCCTATAAGGTAATCCAAAAACGGAAGAAACTACTATGGAGCCTATGGGTAAGCATGTCACAGGCGCAGGGTGCCAGCTGTGGCCGTTGATCAAAGCCCGTTGGGAGCGTCAGAGGCTTCTTCAAGTCATGGAGCATCTGTGTACCAAAGGTCATCAGTTTTTGTGATAAGGAGCCCGCAATACGCAGCCCCATGTCGAGAAATGATCGAGTTTCTATAGTAGGAACTGTTATTATGGTTTGGGAGAGTATCCCTAAATCCTTAACCCAAATCCCCACCGGCTGAGTCACGGGTTTGGGGGACTCGGCAGTGAGTGAGTAAATATGAGGGCTAGACAAATCACCATTGAAGTACAGTTCCTTAGCTTTCGTGTTTAGGGCGTTTAGGGCTGAACGGACACTGTGACTTGTGGTCTACACTAGGTGCCCTACTCTTCTGAAACGTCCCTACCTTGCTCTGCCAAAACCTTCCTTTTGTACAGACCCTCTCAATTTCTATCTTAGCGTTGATAGCAAGAACCTACGAAACAGTAGGTTGTGGTAGTGAATGTAGTGAAGGTAGAGCTTATTGGCTTATTGCGTTAGATTCATGGTGGTTACGGCTGTCAAGGAAGCTAAAAAGATGGTTCCTAAGAGCACGGTTTAAGGTTTAGAGTTAACGACTAAGAACCCTAAGCCGACCCTCAAAAACGCAGCCAAGTAATTTGAATTTTTTTGGAGATCCCTAACATAGGTCCGAAATGTTTACTTCCCAGACCCAATACCCGAAATCTTGAACCCTAAGCCGTTCGGCGCTCGAACCCTAACCCCAAAACCCCTAAACCCTAAACCGATTGAATGCCTAATACATCTCGCCTGCACTAGGCGTTCTGAAGACCTTCGGGCTGACGGAAAAAGGCGTTCAAACAAAAAAACGTTTGAATGCAGCTGCAGGCCAATGTCGTCCTGGATGCTCCGATTCAGGAGGGCGACGAGGATGAGGATGAAGAAGTCGGGGGGCTGAGTCGGTTTAGGGGGTTTAGGGTTTAAGGGTTTAGGGTTTAAGGGTTTAGGGTTAAGGGTTTAGGGTTTAGGTTTAAGGGTTTAGGGTCAAGGGTTTAGGTTTTAAGGGTTTAGGGTTAAGGGTTTAGGTTTAAGGGTTTAGGGTTTCAGGGTTTACATGCGCATGTCCTTGAGGGATACTTGTTGCATTGGAACCTGTTTTCCCGTCGACTAAGTCAGAAGTGCGGACTTTCGTGATCTGAGCAATTAATTCTCCGAGCCGTGGACAAATGGAGGGCTCTCTGAACTAGGGTCCCGTTTTGGATACCATCAAAGACGGCATCACTAAGGCATCCTAATTCAGACAACTACCCCAGCGGCGTGGGTGAAATGCCTTAATTCTCATGGCAACAGAGAGCAGAGTCCACAGGGGGGTGTTGCTTTGGCCACTGTTTGCATCAGCCGCTGCTTGGTTTAGGGTTTAACGTTTCGGTTTAGGGTTTAGGGTTTGGGGCTTAGCTGGCTGAAGAATCCTGGATTGTGGGGCAGCTCGTGTGAGGATGGTGCTCTGTGTAAGATCTGGTCTGTGGTCTTACATGAGGCCGTGCGTGGCTTCGGGTTTAGGGCCTTAGAGTCATGGCAGTGACGAGCAGCAACATGATCCCGATGCAAAAGCTGATCTGCAGGTTTCCCAAACTGAGGGTGCATACCGTCTAGTGTCCTTACGATAACTCCTCACTCCTCAAGCACCTGGGTCGAAAGCAGATAGGCTTGACAGCCCAGCAGCCCTCAACCCAAACGCTTCTCGTACCTTCGACTCCCATTAAACCCTAAACCCTAAACCCTGAACCCTAAAGCCCTAACCCCACAGCCAGACCCCTCAATTTTCAACTCAAGCCTTCTACCCTTCACTGCCAACTTCAGTCGAAACTGAGGCCGCTGGGGAAGCGCCAGGACCGGGTGAGGAGCCGATATCCTAATCTTTACTGCTCTTAGGAATCATTTTTAGATTTTTGTTCATATGAAACCCAAGAGAATATTAAGCATATTCGTTATTGCGGTTCTAGGGCGGTATAGTAATACAGACGTCGGAGTAATCAGGACTACACACAGACTTACAGTTCTTTTGACACACTTATCTTACTCTGATCTACTGAGTGGATGTTACCTTGCAGGGTATATGATAGCTTAGTTATCTAAACTAGGGTCTGTTTTGGGGTCCTTCGTTTTTTTGGGTGCCATGCTATTTGGGGGACCTAAAAGGGACCTTGATTTAGATTAACTACCCATCTGTTTATGTCGAAACCCTATTCTAATTCTTCTAAGTTAAGCCCTCTATATTACTTGGACCTCCGACCGTCGGAACTGTACTACACTGGCGTGAATTCGTAGTAGAGAGCTCCAATATGACTGTACTATGCTACAATAATTAGCCCCAAAGCCCAAGGCAGGCCTCTCTATGAGGTCATTTTTTTGGTGTGTTTCTCCCAAGCTTTTGGATTTCAGGGTTCGGATAAGTTGGCATAACTCAAGAGTAGGTATTGGTTCAGGCTTGGCACGAGGATGCTCGTTTCCTTGCGTCTTGGGGGAAGGACGTGCAAGTAGGGTACCTTACTCGCGAGGGGCTGTACTTAGGCTTGGTATTGGGTCCAGCTGTAGCCCAGAAGACCTCCACTTCTACTGGTTCTAGAAGCCTCTAAGATCCTCGAAGTAATGATCTTTAACAAGAAGTTTATACTTGTAGCTCTTTTGGGCTTCGGGTAGGGTTCAGGGGTATGGGATTGAGGGTTTAGGGCGTTTGGGGGTTAAGGCTTCGGGGTTTGGTTCTGGCTGGGTTCCAGGCATGCCATGCTTGCGACGACACTAATTGAGCTGTGCCCTGAACCATCCTCCTCCCTCTTAGAGAGTTGCCAATATAATATATGGGTGGCTGTCAAAATTATGGTCCCTTTTTGGGTACCCTAAATATTGGGTGCCGTATTATAATAAGGACCCCAAAAAGGGACCCTAATATTGACAACCACCCATATGGCCTTATTTAAATTTAATAGTTACCAATACTATTTGGGGGGTTCCTTGTGGTTATTTTGCTGTAATATATCCCCCCCAAAACCCATATTCTAATTGTTAAGGCCCCCACAGATGTGTTGACTGTGTGCCGCACTAGCCCTCCGAGGCATCCGCCGGCTACACTCCAATTCTGTTTACGGGGGCCTTGTGTCGCTGTTCAAAACCCTAAACCCTACACACCCTAAACCCTAAAACGTCAGCTTCAGAGGTCCTATTGGTTACTTGCTTTCTGGCTTTCTGGCTTGAAGCCGCTCCATAGTCGAGGTTCACTGAAGCCTAGAGGCCAGCCGTTGTTAGGGTGTTTTTACTTTCTAGAGAAGTATGATGAAAAAACAACAGGAGTGAACTTTGAAGGTTGTCGGAATCGCTGAGCATTTGGCTCGGGGTAGGGTGACTGAGCCCAAACCCCAAACTAAGTCGTAGGCCCTTGAGCTTAAGCACGACAGACGGCACCACGCCTAAGCCGGAGGAGTTTGCGAAGGCTCTGCAGGTGAACACAGCAGCCCGCTCTGGCGTGTTTATAGAAGCTGGAGAACTCATGGATATATGTGGGGGTTTCCGAAAATAGGGGACCCTAATATAGTACCCTAAATAGTAGGATCCTTATAAGGACCCCAAAATAAGGTACCCCCTATTTTCGGAAACTCTCATATGTAGGGTGTGTTTACCACTCGGGGTTCAGCATTTCAGTCTGGGAGGTGAAGGTTGCTTGGTGTTTGAGAGATCTTTACCATAGCCCTAAACCCCTAAACCCTAAACCCCTTAAACCCGAAACCCCCCTAAAGGAATTATAGGATCCAAAACAAGAGCCCTTAAGCCTCAACAGCCGCCTCTCCGGCCTGCCTCTTGTGGTGCCAGTGCGAAGGGCATGGCCTGAAGGTTTGGAAGTGACAGAAAAAATGTCCAGCTATTATCTTGGCATTCTTCTGGTTAGTTCTTAGGACTTTAACTTTTTGGGTTTCTATATGAACCGTAATAAGGAGGCTAAAAGTTTAACTTTTTGGAGGGGTTCAGAAGACAGCCAAGTTATGATTACCACTGCTAGCACTATCACGACCATTGTTGTTGGTTTTTGTCGTTATGGTGATTGCAATTGCTACTGTTCCTATTTATATGCATCGGGGGTGGCAGTATTCATATGAATGACTGATTCTGATATTGGGGTTCTTGTGATAAACACCTCCGAACATGGAGCGCTAGTGTTGAGAAAGTCCCAGCTGTGTGGCATGGCCTCTCTCTGCGAAGTCGGGGTAAAGTGTTTTTGACCCGAAACCCAAAGCCCCTAAACTCTGCACCCTAAACCCTAAGCCCCTAAACTCTGCCCCCTAAACCCTAAGCCCCTAAACTCTGCCCCCTAAACCCTGAGCCCCTGAACTCTGCACCCTAAACCCAAAGCCCCTAAACTCTGCACCCTGAACCCTAAGCCCCTAAACTCTGCACCCTAAACCCCAAGCCCCTAAATTCCGCAGCTTACAACCGCGGTTCTCGTTTTGCCGGAGCTGGCATCTTGTAGCTTCAAAAGTCGCACTGACGACGGAATCTGTGAAAGCTGGAGTTGTAATGGAGGCCTGACGAATTAATAGTAGTATCCCTTCGAAGTTGTTTAGCGCAGCGTGTACGTACACTCAACACCCAAATCTAATCATTCATACCCCTACACTACCGATCCGAAGAAGTTCAGATTTGTTCTTTTAGTGGGCGACTCAGACTCAGCTACTCTTCCTACTCCCTCAAAGCCCAATAAGTCTTTAAGACACCAGTATCAGTATTTGTTTATATGGTAGCTTAAAGTGAGCTCCTCAACAAGAACCAGCCCCGAGAAAGAAAGAGAAAGGAACCCGTGGGTGGCTCCCTAAATAAGGGTCCCATTTAGGGTCCTGTTTAAAAGGGTGCCGTGCTAGCTTGGGGACCTTGGAAGGGACCCGAATTTAGAGAAGTACCCGCATGCTGCTGCCAGACATACAGCTTCTCGTTGACGCAGCTGGTCATGCGCTCGATGTGCTCCTGTTGTTACCGCGGCCATCAACGATAACAGGGCCCTAATAGGAACATGTGGGATTTTAAATGGCTCGTTCAGGGCTGAATCAGGGTTTGCTTCGTTGAGGATTTTTGGTTGGTTACAGATTCCACGTAGAAGAAGCTGTGTAAGGGTTGCTAGTTCTGGGGTTGAACATGATAGACAAGGGTGCTCGTAATTCTCTTCATGCGCATCACTTTGCATAGTTGCTTCATTCGCATGACTGTGCAGAAGCATGTGGAAAGGGCATTTGTGGCGGTGCTTCGTAGTGAGAAATAGCAAAATTTGGAGTTTCCGAAAATAGGGGACCCTAATATAGTACCCTAAATAGTAGGATCCTTCTTATAAGGACCCCAAAATAAGGTACCCCTACTTTCGGAAACTCCCAATGAGTGAACTGCTCAGGACGAGTCAACCAAGAACCAGTGATCCTACCATCCAGCCATTGGCCGCATCAACAACACAACAGCATCGTCAGCACCCACCACCACCACCACCACCACCACCAGCATGTCGCCACTACTTCTGCTGCTACTGCTAGTTGCTGCTACTGCCACCTAACTGGTCATTATATATAATATATACTATTACTGCTACTGCTACCGCTGCGAGTACTGCTGCTGCCCCTGCCACTGCTACTGCAACTGCAGCTGCTCCTGCTACCTGCTTTGCTTCTGCTACTGCTACTGCTTCCACTACTGCAGCGACTGCTACCTCGACCTTCCCACCTCCTTCCTTTGTGTTGGCACTCAGGCAATTGCAAAGAGTTTGCCCATGCCAGAGCTGGATACGATCACCCTCAATGCAGCTTGCTCCAATTTGGGGTTCGGGTTGGCCCCCGACTAAAAAGCCTCAAACCCTATGCCAGCGCAGGGTTGCGGCGCAGGCTTCGGAGCATGTGACGCAGAATTGGTATTCACATTCAGGGGCTTAGATCCTTTCGGAGCCGGGATGTCCGCGAGAATACCAAGTAATATAGGGGCCTTAATATTTACCTATACTATATTTTTTTGGGGGGGGTTCAATTTATAGTTATGGTTCAATGGATCCCAAAACGCTATTCTAAATATTAAGGCCCCTGATATAGAACCCTACTATAGATCCCTTATAGACCCCTTTAAGGAACCCTATTCTAACTATTAGGCCTAGGGCCTTGAGGGTTTAGGCTTGAGATCTTTACCCATAGGCCCCATAGTAGCTCCTTTTGGGGATTACCTTATAGAATGCTAAATACGAACCCCAAAAAGGATCTACTATGGGGCCTATGGGTAAACCCGAAGATCAGAAACTATGACTGCAACCTACAACTCGGGAGCCCCTCGCCCCTCCCGGAGCCCCGGGAGGATCCAAAAAGTAGATCCCTTAAGGGGGGTTTAGGGTTTAGGGGTTTAGGGTTTAGAGGTTTAGGGTTAAGGGGTTTAGGGTTTAGGGTTCCTATAAAGTACCCTTTAGTAGCTAGGGTCCCAAATTAGGGGATCTACTTTTTAGATCTCCCCGGCACCCTCTTGGGCTGTTCTTCCGTACTTGGCCACAGCCCCTACTTGCAGGTTCGTGGGTAGTTATAAGTGGGGTTATAAGTAGGGTAACTATACTTATGACTCATATTAGGGGACTTATAACCCTACTTATAACTACCCCTAAACCCTAAACCCTATAGATCCCTTATGGATCCCTGTAAAGGAACCCCTATGGATCCCTTTAAGGAATACCCATGAACGTTACACGCAAAAACTCTCGGGTTTTAGGATGTACTATAGAGCCCTAGGGTTCCTTAAAAGGGGTCTATAAGGAGTACTTTATGGGGTAGGGTTTAGGGTTTAGGGGTTTAGGGTTTAGAGGTTTAGGGTTTAGGGTTTAGGGTTAAGGGTTTAGGGTTTAGGGTTTAGGGGTTTAGGGTTTAGGGGGGGTTTAGTACAGAGCGGAAAGGTCTTTTCCCCTCGACCTCGCGACGGAGCTTATGGAACTGGGATCTCCGCGGGTCAGGCGTGGTGTCCGGTTTGGGGTTTAGGGTTTATAAGGGTTTGGGGTGTAGGGTTTGGGGTTTAGGGTTTGGGATTTAAGGTTTATAAGGGTTTGGGGTTTAGGGTTTATAAAGGTTTGGGGTTTATACGGGTTTAGGGTTTAGGGTTTATAAGGGTTTGGGGTTTATACGGGTTTAGGGTTTAGGGTTTATAAGGGTTTATAAGAGTTTGGGGTTTAGGGTTTAGGGTGTGGGGTTTCAGTTTAGGGGTTAGAATTAGAGGTTCAGGATTGAGGGTTTGGGGGTTTGGGCGCTTAGGATTTAGGGGCTTCGGTTAGGATGCTTGGAGTTTAGAGTTTAGGCTTGGCTTGGATTTGGTTTTAGGTTTGGGGTTCAGTTCAGGTTGGGGGGTTGACTGCAAGTCTTAGGGTTGGGGGTGTAGGGTTGTGTTTTCGCATTGTGTTCTTATTGTTCTTGGGCCATTGAAGTAGAGGCATGCTGAGCTTTGTCAGATAGGCTCAGGTTCTTCACAAGAATCTGCAGCCCTGAACCCGGATCCCGAGGATTCCAACCTACCATCAACCTTCTTGGCCACGGAACTCAGCAACTGCTGAACCTGATCGGTTTAGGGTTTAGGGTGATGCTACCGGGACTCCGCCTTGCCAAGTTCAGCAAGGAACTCCAACAAATATAGAGATACTAGAATTAGAGGCTTGCGAAGACCAGACCACACACCCCCGTTCAACCTAAGATTCCACGATGCATATTTGGAATTGCGCTAGGGCCAGCTGGAGAGTATGGGTGTTCGTGCTTTTTTGGTTTCGATCCTTCAGGTGGTTACTCGGAGTATGCGGTGTCGTGCAGACGAAGCGGTAGATCTGCGCACGCCTTGCTCGTCTGTATGCAAACACACACACAGAGATACATACATATATGCGTGTATGTGTATACTTTATGTGTATGTATGGTATGTATGTATGTATGTATGTATGTATGTATGTATGTATATATATATATATATATGTGATTATATATGTATATATGGACAGACACAGCTGGAGCATACATACACATATACATTTGTGTATATGTACAGTACCTATATATACATACATATACATGTGTAATGGGTAGGTGGTGGATGAATGATTGACATGTAATGTCGTGAAGTGTTGAATCCGATGAGCCCAATTACTGTGTTTTTCCTTATTCTAGCCCGTACCAAAAAAACGCGCCTAATTAATGCATTTTTTTGTTGTGGGATTTTTTGGGGGTGGCTGTCCTGTCTGCTGATGGTCAATCTTAAGGCACCCACGACCTAAACCCCCGCCCAAACACTAAGACTGTACTACTACTACTACTTTACTACTATACTGCACTATTACTGTACTGCTACTGTACTACTGTACTGTACAGTACCAGGCTTGTGACTTGGTCGATTGTGGCGGGGAGTGTAGGCTGGAGGGACAAGTCTTCAAAATGAAGGGCTTTAGTCTTGGTAGTTATCTTGGAGTGATCGGGGCTTGGTTTCGAGCTTTCGGTGATCCCCAAATTTCGCTGAACAGCTCCAGGTACCCCTAAACCCTCGTACCGTACTACTAGATCGTGGCTTGGCTTCGAGCATTTTGGTGAACACAAACCCGGCATTCGCGCAGAAGCGCAGACACTCCATCCAAGCCCTCCCCAAACCCCTCGGACCCCCCAATTCCCTTCTAACTTAATCAAAGCCACCCAGACCCTGACCCCAGTCCGAAGGGTCACTGACACCAGACTTTTGGTTTGGGGGGGGGGGGGGGGGGGGGGGCGGGGGGGCCCGTACCATTCAAACCACCGCATGAATCGAGGAGATTGAGCTGGAGCAGTGCAAGACACAAGGTCCCCTACAGCTAGGTGGCACAGAACCACATTCGACAACTAATGAGCTGCTTCAGGAAGGTGGATACAGTGTTCCGCGGATTTAGCTTCGTGTCACAAACAGACCTACACCTTAAAGCTCAAACCCGAATCCTCGAAAACCTTAGACTTAGACTTAATCCCTAAGCTCTGAAACCCAACCCTAAACCTCGTATGGAAATCTTATAGAGGAGCCCTTCATTCTTCAAGGAGCCGGTAAAATAACCCTTGGAGGAACCTGAAACGAAAGGTGCCGACCCTGTGCTTCTCTTCCTCAGCAGAGTCCAACGTGGTCTTAGCCCACTTGACCGGTCCTTGGTCTTTCCGCAAAGGGTCCTCCATAGTCTGGGGGGTTTGGGGTTTGCAGGGTTTAGGGTGTAAGGGTACCCAAACAGTCCTAGGTACTGTTGTGTGGGATACATTCCTATACCAGAATAGCGTCTATAATCGATGGAAGGATGAGGGTTTGGCGATTAGGGTTTGGGGTGCAGGATCAGGGTTTAGGGTGCCTCTGTAGAATATGCACTCTGTGGTGAAAAGCCGTACAAGTTTCGAGGATACGAGCGCTTGCTAACCAGGGCTTGGCAGTAGGTTATAAGTCAGTGTATTTACATATGCGGTTATATGCTCTTAATATCCCAATGGTCGTGTCAGTTTTGTCGAATTGAGGCATTTCTGCGAGTAATCTATGTTTCGGGCTAGCACCACTACCGTGGACCCCACAAGGTTTGGATTCAGGGCAGTCGGGCCAGTACGACATCGCCCAACGCGAGAGCCCTAAACCGGAGTGCTCAACTTCGAACACTGCAATGAAGGACTAGGGGTTTAGGATCACAGGTTGAGTGTCGCCCATTTACATAAGCGCGTTGCTTTAGCCTCTGAACTGTACCTAAACCGCAACTTCATCAACCGTGGCAGGTGCGAGCATGCTGGGAAAGTCTTGAGGTTAGGCTTTTAGGGTTGAGGGATTCAGGGCTGAGGCTGTATGGAACATGATTTTGTTTGAAATTTCTGGCATCTTTTTCTGCTGCCGACGACCTGGTTGAAATCTGGACCGAAATCTGACATGTGTGAGTCCAGTGCCAATACTTCAAATCTGTGCTAACCAGCAACACGCAAAGCCTCTGACTGCTCAGCATCCCCGCGCCGCGACCCATTGTGGCGGCAGCAGGCCGCGCAAACAGCCTCGATTCGAGAATCATAGGATCTGGGGTTTAGGGTTTGCAGCTTGCGGAGCAACATCAGGAACGATAACACCCTCTAGCTCTGTGCCTGACATGTCTGCCACTCTTATGTTTACACCACAGCGACATCAGCAACAGCAGCAGCAACAACAACAACAAGCGCAGCAACAAAAGCAGCAGCAACAGCAGCAGCAACAACAACGGCAGCAAGACCAACAACAACATCAACAACAGCAACAACAGCAACAACAACCACTACCACTACCACTACCACTACCACTACCACTACCACTACCACTACCACTACTACTACTACTACTACTACTACTACTACTCCTACTACTACTACTACCACCACTACCACTACCACTACTACTACTACTACTACTACTACTACTACTTCTACTTCTACTACTACTACTACTGCTACTACTACTACTACTACGACGACGACGACGACGGCGACAACAATTACTAATTATAAAACGATAGTAACAATGATGAAAGTAAGAATAAGAAAAGATCATTTGCTACCCATATGTATATATATATAACAATAATAATGTCAACGATAGCAGTATTAGTTTTACGAATACCAATAACAGCAAGTAGTACAACTGCAAGTATTTGTGGTAGTCGTCGTCGTAGTACTAGCTACGACCGCAGCTACCATTGACAATAGGCGAACTACGATGAATGTTCGGCGTTGTGTTGCCATGTACTACAACGTTACTACGATTGTCTTCATGGTCATTCTCACGACCATGTCCGCGTCATCAATCGCTCCTCTGTTCCTCGCAGGCTTGGACCTCGACTCTCTGCTGATGCAGGTGCCACAACCTGCCTTCGAAGCCCCTCACTCCGAGGATACAGCGATGGGCTCTTTAGCTCTCCGGCTGTGTATTTTAGATTCCTTCTGAATGCGAATGGTTGCAGGGAGTCTGGCAAATTGATTGTAGGAGGGTTATAGGGTTGAAGGCTTTGCTTGCAGTTGCCACGCTTCTTCGGTTGTCGGCGGATATGAAGACTCAGTGTCGTCTTACAGCATCTGCGTGAAGCAGTTGAAAGGGTTCTTGTTAAGGGACTTACTTTAAGTTACCATAATAAGGATCTATGGTAAGTAATATGGTTTCCTTATATGGTAGCTTAAAGTAAATCCTTTAACAAGAGCCCAGTTGAAAGGCAGTTCCGCCGCATGGTCTTCTGAATGACCCGGAGACGACGCAAAGCCTCCAGCCCAGGCTACGGGGGCTCGGGAGTTTGTGGCTTTGGACCTAAACCCTAAATCCTAAACCCGCCCACCACCCCTCCTTCTGCGGGTAGGTGGGCGCTGTCGAGCGCCAGTGAGACGTTGGCAGGCTCAGAGCCTGCCGACCGACACCCTTGAGGGGTCGCCAAGCTTGGTCGCCAAGCCACTGTATTAGTATATGGGAAAACCTTAAATTCGACGAAATTGATCGCGGAAGGTTCCAACCCTTCACGGTTGGCGCCCCCGAACCCTTCACGACTTGAGACGGCCTCCAACTGGACAAGGGTTGGGGGGCCCCCGACCCGAACCCTTCACGACTTGCCCAACCCTTCACGACTTGACTTGAGGTGGCCTCCAATTGGACAAGGATTGAGGCCCTCCAAACCCTTCACGACTGGACAAAGGCTGGGGCCCCCCAACCCTTTGATTTGAGGCAGCCTCAACTGGACAAGGATTGGGGGCCCCCAATCCTTCACGAATATGGGTGGCCTGTAATTGCACAAGGATTGGGGTCTTCGAAGCCACACATCGGAAATCAAGGACAGCGCCCTTCGGCGCAGAACGTACCCCCAACGCAAAACTAAATTTTGCCCTTGGTGTAATGTTTGGCTTTGGCTTGGCCGCCCTTTGGTTCGGCTGGCTGGATGGTTTGCCTTGCTGTGAGTAGTGTTTGGGCGGTCTTGGGGTGGGCATGTCTGCACACAAAGCGTTCAGCAGGCCTATGCTACACCCTGAACCCTAAACCCTAACTCCTAAATCCTCAAGAAAGAAATACATAGAAATTGCTTGTCGCTGCGTGCGTTAAAACCCTTAAACCATCAATTTCAAGCCCAACCCGCCTTAGCGGTCACTCCCAGCCGCCCTGCCAGGGCTCAGATCCTCAGACCCCTTCAAACCGCCGGCCCAAGCCCAGCCCGGGTTCCCAAAACACAAAAGCAGTCGGAAAACCCACTCCGAAAACACAAAAGCCGAAAACCCAGCCAAGCCACAGCACAGCCCAGCCCAGCCCGGCTCAAGCCCAGACAAGCCAGCCCAGCCCAGCCCAGCCCAGTTCCCAAAACATAAAAGCAGTCGGAAAACCCAGCCCCAGAGCCCAGCCCAGCCTCCCGGCTTATCACTCAAATCCCAGTTCAAGACGGAGACCTGTCAAAACGTTTCGGTCAAAACTTATTGGCACCAAACCCTTAACAATTTCTATGAACCCTGAACCCTAAACCTTAAACCCCAAACCGGAGGGTCACGAAGTCTGAGGGCTACTCGGGACTAGATTCCACTTTCAGGTTTTGGCCCTTAGGTTCGAGGTGCTCCGGCTTTCGGCCCAGGGTTTGGATTTAGGGCCCAGGGTGTCGTTCATGATTGTCGACAAAAGGAACCTTGTAAGTTTTCTGTATCTGTAGCCCGTAACCTACAAAATAGCCCTAAACCTAAAGCCTCAAATAGGGGTAGAGTCCTGAGAACGGTGCGATTAGGGTGTTGGATCCGCAGTTGTAATCTGAAGGTTAGGCTTTGAGCTTGGCGCTTTGGAGATCAAGGATCTGGGTTTAGGGCTCAAGTTTAGAGTGTAGGGGTTGGGGGTTTAGGGTCTAGAGGTGTAGAGGTTTTAAGGGTTTAGGGTCAGGGTTTAGGGGTTTTTGTTGGGCTGTAGGTCTCAAGGTTCTGAAGTGTGCGGCCCAGACCATTCGCGGATTGTATAGGGGCCTCAATCATTACCAATACTATTTTGAGGGCTCCTTATTATAATTAAAGTATAATGGGCCCCAAAACCCTATTCTAATTATTAAGACCGTTAAGACCCCTATATTATAGAACCCTACTATAGATCCCTTATAGACCCCTTTAAGGATCCCTTTCAAGGAACCCTATTCTAATTATTTCGGCCCCTCTATTGTTGTTAACCATACTGCGCAGCTATAGCTCCGAAGCCTCACGTGGCGTAAGCAGGCCCCTCCCCTTTAAAGCCAAAGCCCTCAAGACTGAAGCGTGAGCCTTAGACCCTATGGACCCCAAAACACCCCAAAGCCTACACCTTATAAACCCTGTGGACCCTAAACCCTATAAGCCCTATAAGCCTTTATAAATCCTATAGGCCCTAGACCCTATAAGCCCTATAAACCCTACAAGCCCTATAAACCCTAAACCCTATAGGCCCTGAACCCTATAAGCCCTATACACCCTAAACCCTAAGCCCTAATGCACGGCAGCAGCAGACCACAGAAGCAACGAATCGTGTCGCAGGCGTCGTTGGACCTTGCCGGCGAAGGCTGGTACAGATGCTGTCATGCAGATGCTGCATTTGGGGGTTAGGCGGGGCTGGAGTTTAGGGTTTAGGGCTTCGGGGTTGGGTGTTGCTTCATGGAGCTCGGGCTTCTGTTTAGGACAGAAAATTTGGGGTCGCCGGCCTAAGTTCGGGAGAGAGCTCAAGTTACCGACTACCGCATTTCCAGGACGACATAAAGTTAATAGCCAATGAACTACCTTGGTTCTTGGCAGATGATGAAATCACGGGTCCATGGGCTCGGTGAAATCCTTAGCTTAGGCATCATACCCTCACAGGTGCCAAACCGCCTCCCTCTCAAACCCCTCCCCCCAGGATAATCTAGACCCCGAGGACAATGATGGACCTTTGTTGTTTGGGAAAAATTCTCCTTTCGGAGGTTGTGATTTTCCTGTTGGTCTTGTGTGGCTCTGAGCACCATTATCATTATTCCGCTTATATGTTTAAACTTGTTTGGAACCTTCTTGGTCCTGCCAAAATAGGGACAACCCTACTTCGGCTTTAATGATTTCGGATTAAACTTGTCGTTGCTCCTGTTTTATTTTGACCTTGTTTCAGTTTTATATTGACCATGTTTTGGGTCTTTTTGGTCCACCCTACTAAAACCATGATGAAAACCTTATAGTGACCTTAGCTCGGCCTTATTTCGACCTTATGCTGACCTTATTTTTATTCTGTTTTGACCTTATCTTGCTCTGGCCTTGGTTTGACTCTACTTCTGCCTCGTTTTTATTCTAATGTCACATTACTTTGACTTGGTTTTGATTGATTTCATGTTTGATCTTATTTCGGCCTGATTTTGATTTTATGTTGCCCGTATTTTGACCCTGGCTGTACTGTTGGTTTGTTGTGCTATCCGTAACATCCGAACAATAATTCATCTTATTCAGACTTATTCGGTAGACGCTGCTTCCTCGAACCGTGTCGTTGCCGGCGGCGAAGGGCGGATTCGATGGTTTCGATCGCATTTGGGGGCTGAAACCTGTCAAGGTCATAATAGGCCTTAATAGGCTTTAATAAGCCTTAATAAGGTCCAACATGAATTGTGTTGAGGCCGTCTTGTCTGGCCCGTGGCTTACCGAGAATTTCTTTCTAGAGGGGGGGCTGTTTGGCAGCGGGCGCCAGCATTTCTGTGATACCCTAAACCCAGACCCCAGACTGTAAACCTCAAGCCATAAAGCCTCAAGGTGCAGTTTCAAGTTGCAAGTTGACAGCGTAGGTCTCTAACAATCCTACACCAGATCCCCAAACCAAGACCTTAACTCTTGAACGGTCTAAGTTCACTAGTACAGAGTATGCTGTAGCAGAAAGTATGTTAAACGATGTCATATTAGATGATAGTTTGGAGGTGATGGTGTTTCGTGCGCGTGCCCTGCCAGACCAGCTCCATCGCCGTGTCGCCGAATGGAGGCATTGTGGCCGGGAGCCCACAGAAGCCTCCCAATCGCGCATTTTAGGCTTGTATTGTGGGCCCCAAAACCCTATTCTAATTATTAAGGCCCTTTTAGTATTTTTCGGGTCTCGGGTTTACTTGGGCCCCCAAATAGCAGACTTTTCCTGTGGGTAACATTTTAGAGATTCATGAGGGTTTCAACCCAACAAGGAATATTGTAATATTATCCCAACCATGGACTAGCTTTTATAAGGAATCATAATCGTGAGCACCAGAAAGGAACGTTTTTTTGGACAACTAGGGTTTAGGATTTTTCCCATGCGGCCTGGATTCTAGCGCTGGGACTTAACTATAGCTGGACACTCGAAGACACTTTATAAACTCCAAACTCCAAACCACACAAACCCACCATTCAACCCCACTCTGCAACCATTTAGAAACCTGCAGAATAGACAGTAAACCCGAAGAATGCAGAAGCGAGATTTTGAACTACCAAAACCTGCTTTTGTAGGGTTCATATGAATTGTGTGCTAGGGTTGATTGACAAGCTCCAAAAAAGGTAGGTTATGGTAGCCCAAGATGGAACCTCCATGGGCCATTCGACCCTAAAGACCCGCGGCAGTATTTCCCAGACGGTACCAGGAGGGTCCTGGAAATGTTGGAGCTTCATTGCCATGCTTCAGGGCAAGGAGAAAGGCATTCCAAAATTCATGTTCACTTGTTACCACCTGTTTAAGTTCTACAGAGCAAATTCTAAACCGTAAACCCTACCCCATCATTCCTGGTTCGACTCTAGCGTGCCTCCCGAGGCGATAGGTGGTGCGCAGGGTTCCGTCGCTTTAGCTGAAGCCTCAAGGAACATTCCGTTCCGGGCTTTTGGCTTTTGTTCTGGGGTCTGTGCGGTTTGAAGGCATTGGGCTGGAGGATTTAAAAACTTTCTGCTTTTTAGCATTTAGGATCCTAGTCTTGGCATTGCGGGGTGTACTTTTTGTTGCGTTTTAGGGCCGAAGGAGTTGGGGGCTTAGCATGTAGCAAGGGCTGGCTTCTCATTATTCGTTCAACCCGAAACCCTATCTAGAGGGATTAAGGGTTTCGGGTGGTGGGGATCGCGGCTCCTGGTTTACGGAGTTTTGGGTTGATGCGCTTGGGGTTTGCGGCGTTGCTGCGTCATGCGTAGGGAATTCTAGTTTTGAGATTTCAGGCTCGGGCTTTGACAAGAATGGGCCTAAACGTTAAACAGTTTGGATTTGAGACTTGGGTCACCCGGCCTGCAATGGGTTTCAGGAAGCCCACAGCCATAGTGTTCGAAGGTTTTGCTCGTCAGGGCACGTTTAGTAGATGCTAGTAGAGCACGTCGAGCGTCTCGGATTTGGGGTTTAGGGTTTGTTTGCTTGTCTGCCTCGCAACCCCTGAACCTGTAAGGGTTGGGCTTCATGTTGTTGCCATGCAAAATAGATTGGTCAGCGTCTGGTAAACCCCACATGCCAAACCCTAAACCGTGCTCTGGAAGGAAAAGCATGTTCTCGCCTGAAGTTCTCGGGCTTTGGGCGTTGATGCCTTATTATCATTATATCTATTATATCTAAACAGCCGAGCAAGGTTACCTCATTGGCTTTAAGAGCCCGTCCCCCAAGGCACTTCCGGAAGAATACATCGACGACCACAGCTTTGTTCTTGAAGTCCAAAGTCCTGAACCGTATACCAAAAAGCCATGCATGACTATGCCCGCCTAAATCCCCAAGCCGACAACTTAAGCAACAAATCTCATGATCACAATTGCTGGCATCCAGGTCAATGCTGCTACCGGCCCCAGCTTAAGAACGAGTCTTGACTGAATCAGGTTCTCTTCCTCGGTGCTCGATACATAGGAAATTAAAAGGTCACATATTTATTGCACGATGCTCCCGAAGTTCTCTTCCAGCTTGCTGCGTTCAGAGTTTATGCTGAATCGTTCAGGCTGGAGGAGGGGTCTACGACTTGAATCAAAAATCTGAACTTGTGAGATTTCGAGCGAAGGACACCCACACAAAACAAACCCAGTCCTGCAAACCCTTTAAGCCTGAAGCCCTTGGTTCACCATGGTAAATCCCCTTTTGTAGCTCATCTAATGCCTGCCAAAAAGCTCTCAGGCCGGTTTTCCGCTAAACAATAATGAAACTCTAGACCCCAAGCCCTTTCAAGGTTTTAGCCATCAGGGTTTAAGGAATAGAACTTGACGCTGAGTTTTGATGGTCAGCTGTAGCAGTGACGAGGGAGTACATGTGTGTGTGATGCCCCCGCCTTGCAACTTTGTTCCGGTGCAATCCACGATCTGTCTGGCCGAAGCTTACTCCGATCAGCTTCTTATCGCAGCGAATCAGATAGCTTCCTTCTTGAGTCGTTTCTTACCCCGGCGCCCCCTTTCCACCATGGTTTCAAAGACCCTAAGCAGAAGTGATGGTGTCATGGTCGGGTCTACCGTACACCACAACAGCCCTGTCCTAAATCATCCTAGTTCCGAATCAGCCAACACATCCATAACAAATCGCAATCCTACTTAAGCCAATGGGTCCAAGTAGCTAGCCATCATATACGCATACTCACTCCCAAAACTAACTCACTGTACCTTGAGTATATTACTACTATCCTAACACAGCCAAGTGCCTAATTCGTGAGTTTTGGACCTTGGTGATACTAGCAGGATGCTTCCTGGACACTACGGTGCGGTGAATGCCCTCGCATTCTTCCGGGTGCGGAGCCCGGGCGTGTTGACGAGGGAAGGGACCCTATAGGTCGGGATTGAGGGACTAAGGCTAAGGGTTTACGGGTTTAGGATTTCGGATCAGCGGGTGGTGATATCCGTAGAGTTCGAGACAGGCCGGGGAAGCCGAATTACTCATCCTGAGCCGGTGCCGTCCGAGCCCGTTTCAGTTTGGGCTATTGTATCGACGAGTTGTTTTGAAAGTACTGCAGATGGAAATGCTCACAGACAACGTCCTGTTACTTCTCATTCAGTGCTGGGCTGCGATGAACACCCTCAAGTTCCAAACGTACTTGGCAATGCAGCTCAATTTCAGCATGCTGACGGGTGCCTTCTTGGATCTAGCCGGGTTGTAGGCTCACCGTCTCCGACCGCATTTCCCAGTCCGTCCATAAGGGAAGGTTGAAGGTCTAGGGTAGGATGTGTGCACAGGAGTGCCTGGACGCCACGGCTTGTTAATTTCGCAGGTTTCTATGCTCGGTTATGGGGTTTGCGGGTACCATAGCCCCGAAGCCCAACCACATGTCAAGCGGAACAAAGGCAGCGTTCATTTCGAAAAATCAGTATC
Organism: Symbiodinium sp. clade A Y106; assembly: GCA_003297005.1. Lineage (NCBI taxonomy): Eukaryota > Dinophyceae > Suessiales > Symbiodiniaceae > Symbiodinium > Symbiodinium sp. clade A. The sequence goes on along the minus strand of BGNK01000282.1, from coordinate 130,155 downwards.
ATGTGAAGGTGCAGAATGCAGCACCCCAAGCTTGATATGGGGCAGCACGTAGAGCCAGCCGTCCAAGAAAGGGAGCATCGAGTCTCAAACCTACACGCGATGCGATCCCAAGCCCTTTAACACTGGAAGTGCCCAAAACCTGAGCCCTCGGACGAATCACTGATGGCTTCGGGGGCCCGACCCCCTCGCCACAACAACCATGAAGCCCCAGTGCTAGGGTTCAGTTCAGGGTTTAGGGCTTACCTATAGTCTCCATTGTAGTTCCTTTTTTTGCTTTAACCAAATATACAATTAGGATCCTATAAGGTAACCCCAAAACGGAACTACAATGGAGACTATAGGTAGGGCTTAGCGTTCAGGGCTTCAGTTCAGGGTTTAGGGTTACGGTTTCGTGCAGGACAAGACTCTGGTATCAGCGGGCGCAGACTGCGAGCATCTGAGACACCCTAGGACTGCGCTTTGGAGCACTGATGGGGCTTTAGGGTTTAGCCTGAGCGCATGCTTGTTGCGACTGGTAACTCCCTTAGCTTGTTTCCTTATACAGTTATACTCAATATTGCAATGGTAGCTGGTTAGAATTGTTGGTTGCTCGTATGTTCTGTTTAAGCAGCAGCAGATCTGACAAAGCACTGAGGGCCGCACAAGTCCTCGATCAAAGTTTGAGGGTTCAGCAAGTTGTTGCAGTCTAGGGGGTAGTCTAGGATTCAAGATGTGGGGGTTTAGGGCTTTTCCTCTAAACCAAAACCCTGAATCCTGTGACCTATAGTCTTGGAGCCAAAGACCTAAACCGTAGGCTTGTGATTGCCATTTCGGCTATTTCGATTTCAACTACCGGAATTTCTGTGCCTGAACCTGTAGTGCTTGACCTTTCAACCCGTGGCGAGCATGCAGAATTATACACGCCTGGCTTTTGAGGTTTTGGGCTTCTGCCGACATGGGGTTGACAAAACTTGTCCCTCGCTTTCATCCATAATCTACAGGTCCAAGCCCCGCTCGCTGCTCGCCAGTACTTCCACACTTCCACAGACCAACGGTTGCAAATGCCAGCATTGCAGTAGCAATAGCCGTAGCAGTAGCAGTGGCAGCGGCGATAGTGGTAGCGGTAAACGTAGCAGCAGTAGCAGTAGCAGTAGCAGTAGCAGTAGCAGTAGCAGCAGTAGCAGCAGTAGCAGCAGTAGCAGCAGTAGCAGCAGTAGTAGCAGCAGTAGCAGCAGTAGCAGCAGTAGCAGCAGTAGCAGCAGTAGCAGCAGTAGCAGCAGTAGCAGCAGCAGCAGCAGCGGCAGCAGCAGCAGGAGGAGGAGTAGTAGTAGTAGTAGCCGTAGATGTAGTAGAAGAAGCAGTAGAAGAAGACGCAATTCGCGCTAAACTCTAGAACAACAGAAGTCGTCGTCGCCGCCGGCGAAGGCACCAAAGTAGGACAACTGAGGTTGGGTCCACCAGTATTGCATGCAGACGGACACGGCAACCCGGCGCATGCTACGGGTACTACAAGGGCATTTTTAAGGGTAACTAGGAATACTGTAAGGGCTCTTGCAAGGGCACTATTAAGAGCCTTGTAAAGGGTACCATCAGAGACATTTCAACAAGGGTGCTGCACGGGCCGCCTTGTTTAAGTTGAGTTTAGCTCTTATGTTTGGTTGATTGCTGATGTGCAATGTGCGTGCTGTTGATTCGAAATAGGACTTAGGCCGGTAAACCCGAAACCCTACACAGGAGGCATGGTTTACGAATGTCGGTTTCGAATTCGCTGAATGAAAGTGGCTTCTTCGGTCTAGGGGTGTTCAGGCAGAAGCCGGCTTGGGCATATAGAGCGAATCTGAGTGATTTTGGAGCGATTGTACGACAATGCACGACATCGCATCCCACAATTTCTGGATCTGACTTTGCTGGAATTGGATGGTCCTCTAAGCATGTTTGTCTCAAAGTCGGTTATAGCACGTGTTTGTTAAGTGTATATATATGCAACTATATCTATATGTCATATCTTACTACTAGTAATGCTTACGGATATTCAACAGAGGTCGTGGAACAATCAGCTTATCGATCGTATCCAGAATGTCTCAGTCTAGACCCTGGTTGTACAGGTGTAGCAAAGACGCAGATGCTTCCGCATGGGTTTGGGGCTTGCTAAATTTCTCTCATGCAAAGACTAGAGATGCAAAGCACTTCATGACATTAATCCTGCATGAGAATGCACTTGGCTCCTTACAGTAACTCCTGTCCCAAAGAGTACTGTCACTTTGAAGCTGTTTCGTGTTGGGATGTTCTCCAATCAAGACCCCTGAGAAACAGCCGAAGAAGTAGCACAGGATCTTTTGTTGCAAAGAAGCCAGCAGTTTTGTTGCCCGAACTATGGGTGAACAGTATACTGCAAGGAACCAAGACCCTGCACCATAAATACGTGGAGTCCGAAGCAAGGTTTAGAGTTTAGGGTTGAGGGTTTTCCCCTAAGACTTTATTGCATCACCAGTTGCTGGCTCGCCATTTGGCAGCGCCACCACCGCTGTCGTCGACGGCACTTGCCTAAACCGGGGTCTGGGATTTAAGGTTTTTTGCTTGAGTGCTCATTGAGGGTTTCAGCGTTTGGTGCTTTTGGGGGGGTTCGACTTGTCATCCGCCGTTTAAGGTTTGGGGCTGAGCTCAGGCACAAACTCTGGGGGGCGATGCTGTGCGGTTTCGGATTGAGCTCTCCTAGACTGTGGCTTCTTAAGATTTTCTTGTCTTGGGATAAAGAAGCTCCCCAAGGCCCCTGAGATTTTTTTAGGGTTCAGGGGTTTGGGGTCCAGGGTTTAGGGTTCCGCAGATTTCCCGTAGTTCGCAGAGATGGCGAAAAGGTGCACCAGTATCAACAAGCATGATGCGAGCATGAGGCCATGACGAGATATGACGAGTTCGAGCAGCCGAAATCATCACCATCATCATCATCGTCGTCATATTCATCATCATCTTCATCCTCATTATCACCGTCATTCGTCATCACCGAAACCATCACCGCCTTGACCGTCATTACAATCACATCTTCATCACATTGACGGCCGCATGCTTCGTCATGGTCAGGCTCTTATTGTCTTCAGCATTAATCACTCAACTTCACCACGAACCCGCGCCATCCGAATCTCCAAATTCATCATCTGTGTTTTTTTGCTTCTTCAGCAGTAGCTGCAGCTACGGCGTCCGAGTGATTGAGGTCATCTATCACGCGTCTCCCTTCATCAACACCAGCATCGGCATCAATGTCGCCATCATCATCGTCGTCTCATCATCACCATCGTAGGGTGCGCAGAAGGCTCTGGGCTCAACCTTGGTCCTGGGCTTCTTGCAGAGAGCTTCCCTCAGTCTCCCACTGAGCCATCATGATCATGATCACCATGATCATCATGAGCAGCATCACTAGCAGCTGCATCAGCGCAAGGAAAAGCGGAGAAGCAGCTGCTCAAAACGCAGGCACGTACATAAATTGAGTGGCTTACTGCGTGGTACGTTTGTCGACTCGTTACGGAGCCAAAAAGTTCGCAAGGCGGAAAAGGTTCTTGGCAAAAGAAAAGCAAGCTGTCAGTCAAAGCAGTCAAAGCACAAGGAAAGAGTCGTGGTCGTGGGCATGGGCATCAACTATTCCCGCCAGCAGTACGACGATGTCACCACAAGTGAAAGAGTATCAACAAGTGGAGTGATCAAGAATCAAGTGGCTGGAACAGCAGTAATTATAGCAACAGTCGTCAGTCCCATAGTCAAAGTTTGGGTGACACGGTTTATGAGACAAAAGTACAGAGACGCGAGCAACACGAGTATTCACCAACGGAGCTCAACATGCCAAGCGATAGAAGCCATCACGATGATAGTCTTGACAGCAACAACGGTCGTCATCGTAAGCATACGCAACATGACTAATTACCCTGCAACTGCTGACAGTAGCAATGTGCGACTTGACAAGTGGCCCTGCGAATGGCAAGATAAGGCGCACAGAACTCGTAATGACAGCAAGATTCGCAACAGGAATAGCAACGTGCAGCGGCACTTTTTGAAATAACAAAGTAGCAGCGATTATTCAGCAGAATAGATGAGAGCATCAACCGTCGTCACATGGTCAACAACGAAGAGACCAACGGCGGCAAAGCCAGGGACAACGTGCCCATGGAGCTACACAATAGCAATCGCGGGAGACATATTTCTCAACGCACGACGCTGAGTAATCATAACAATTGCAATGGTAGTGTCCACAACCCCCATTCGTTCGATTGTCCTCATAATCTGACTCCTGTCCCTAAAGACATAAACCCTAAACTCTCAACCCTGAACCTGAAGCCCAAAAATGCAAAGCGTCCGAAGTTTCGCATGTCGAAAGCTCGAACCGGTAGATCCCAAGGTCTTGGGCGTCGCGGCTGCCCAATCGATGCCAGTAGCGGTGACGATGGATGGCGAAGGCTTCGAGTTAAGGGGTTGAGGGATGTGTAAGGTTTACCTATAGTCTCCATTGTAGTTCCTTCTTTTGGTTTAACCAAATATATAATTAGGATCCTATAATAAGGTAACCCCAAAAAGGAACTACAATGGAGACTATAGATAGGGTTCATGCTCCGCTTTAGGGTTTGAAGATCTGAGGCTCCGATCCCTGCTAGGCCCCATCTTCCCGACCCTAGCCTTCTGCTGGCGGCTGGGGCTTCAGTAGGGTTTCGGGTTTAGGGAACCAGGTTTAGGATTGAGCAGTTGACGTGTTTGTCTAGGACCTTGGGGTATTTGGGCAACAACAGCACGACCCACCTGTTGCTGCATGTCTTTTCTTTTCCTGCCGAACCTAAAACCGCAAAGCCTAAACCCTAACCCAAAGCCCTAATAAACCTTAAGCTCTGAACCTTAAACCCTACGCCCTGAACTCTCTACAGCCTAAACCCTAACCCAAAACCCTAATAAACCTTAAGCTCTGAACCTTAGACCCTAAGCCCTGAACTCTCTAAAGCCTAAACCCGGGACCTCCCCAAACTAAGTACCATGGAAAGAATCGTACCAATCCTCGGACCCTTCTTGTTTTCCCGGCACTTCAGAACCCGAACGAATCCATGCACAGCTAAAAGGTTTAGGGTTTAGGGAACTATACCTGAGTAAGGCTTTCTTTGAGAGGCTTCTGACGGGGCCTTGCAGGGGCTAGTAGTCGGATAGAGGCCTAAGCCCATATGTATGGACCAGACCTTTGTTGGCGGGGGGGGGGGGGGGGGGNGGTGGTGTTAGGATGAGGTGAGTGGAGGCCGGGCGGTGGAGTGCGGGGGATAAGAGTAGAATGGAGGCTTAATAGTGTAGGTAGGGGCCGGGGTGGGGGGGGGGGGGGGGGTGGGGTATGCTACGATAGATATAATAACACCGATCACCATGGGTGGTGAAGGTGGGATTCTGGAAGTTGAGGGCTTTCATGTTTTGGTGTGTAGCGGTTGGGCTTTGGGGCCTAGGGCTTGCTGAGTTCAGCGGCGTTTGAGATCTTAGAAGCTCCAAGCATAGGAACTAGGCCCCTAGATCTTCACGACTGTAGGCCTTGCCGGGAGAGCATCCAAAGGTTCTGAATGGTTTACTGTGCCGGAGCCGCAAGATGTGGAAGCCGCCTACTAATGACATCGCCCCATGTTAAGCCGCTGTATACTCATATGATAGCATTCCCCCCTAAAGACCTACTTCTGCTCATCTGGGAGCCTTTCATGCACTGATCAGGAGTTCCCCTGTCCTACTGTATGAAAAGGTTTCAGGGCTAATTGGTCTTACTATGCATAGTATTGTTATAGTTGGATGGGTCTTCTTATTGAATTGCTGACGACTATCGATCAGGAGTAAACAGAGTTTCCTCCTTCTCTCATAATCCTGCGAGACTTGGTTCCCCATGTGGCTGTCCTCATCAGGGGCCCTCATTTCAAGATGGGCGTAATCTTGTGGATCTAGAGTCTAGCGACCCATCTAGTAGTGACGATCTTCCTACTAGATCTGCTGCTTGTAACTTCCGGAATTGTCTTCATTGTGCTGTTGTTCATCTTTTTCTTGCTGTTGAAACTGAGCCTCAGAATCCAAGGTTCATAACAACTCTCAAGACCCAACCTTTCCGTCCGAACCCAACCCCCCCCCCCTGCCCTCACCCTAAGCTCCAAATCCTTAACCCTAAGCCCGAACGTTTACAGTAAACCCCATAAAGTTGGAAACCGGACTAAGGCCAAATAGTGCTGGGATTCCCTATACATGACTCTTAAGGATTGAGGCTATGGGGTTTCCAACTTTTGGGCTTCTACTGTAAGAGCAACCGAAGCTCCGGCAAGCCATTCAGCAGCTGGAGGGGGCCTCCGCCTCTGGGATCTAAAACGTGGGTCCAAGGCCCCTCGGGAGACGGAGCGGGAGCTTTGAGGGTTTAGGGTGTGGGATTTAGGTTTTAGGCTTCAGGGTTTAGCGTCATGGATTCGGCTTCAGGGTTTAGGGTCATGGATTCGGGTTCAGGGTTTAGGGTCATGGATTCGGGTTCAGGGTTTAGGGTTTAAGATTTAGGGCTTAGGGCGTTTAGGAATTGTAGCACTCAGGCCTCAGGCTTATCATTATTGTCTAGCCTACCGGTTGAGAATTTCGAGAATCTCGCTCTGATGGGGTTTAGCTTACGCTGGTTTCGATTGCTAAAGCCAGGGATCTGGGCATAAGTTCTCACTAGGGCTTATGACTCAGGGACCCTGTGCAGTACTTTGAGGATGTATGATGCCTGATGTATACAGATAGATACTTGTGTATATGCAAAGTTACATACACATCTATTCTAGAGTACAAGTCTGGATGAGGGTGCAGCAATCAAGAAAGGCGCTGCTCCCACCCGGCAGAGCTGCCCGTACAGGGCATTACCTCGAAGAGTTGTCCACAAGGGATTCCCGTCGTTTTCGAGGCGGGATCGATGCGGGGTTACATCGGTCGAGTTCTTGCTCAGGCTCAACCAAGGAGGCATTCAATCATGACAGTCAACAGTTGTAAGTGCTAGCCCTCAGTTCACGGGACCCACGGGAGTTTCCGAAAATTAGGGGTACCTTATTTGGGGGTCCTTATAATAAGGATCCTACTATTTAGGGTGCTTTCTTAGGGTCCCCTATTTGCGGAATCCCCCACACCTTAGTCGAGGGTTTAGGGTCCTGCAGGTGGGATCTATGGCATGCGTCAGCTCTGGCCCAAGAGCAAGCATCACGCTTCGGGGGTGCGGATCCGGAGCCCTAATCCCCACCTGAACCCGAAATAATCTACTTGTTTAGGGTTCCTTACTATCTATGTATATGTTTAAATTTATGCATATATATATATACATTTAAATATATATGTATATGTATATATATATATAGATATGTATATATATATATACTAATATTATCTAATTATCTCCTCAAAAGGTGCGTCCAGGTATGCCTTGAAACCCAGAAAGGAAGTCTTATTCCACAAAACCCGAAGTCTAAGCTAAACCTCGGCATGCATGCCCTGAGCACTAACCCTAACTCGTAGGCCCTGAATTCGCAACCCGTTGTCCGACCTTAATCGCCAACCCGAAACTCGAAACCCCCTGGGCTCTTACCCCCAAAATCAGCTTCAAGCAAAGGCCCTAAAATTTGAGCCCCGGTTAACTTCATGTCAAGCAGAGTTTAGTTGGTGTTGTGCTTTGGGTGTTTGTTTGGTTTGCGGTGTCGGGTTCGTATGTAGGGTTTCTGATGGTGTTTTGTGAGTGGTTTGGGGTTTGTATGAAGGCTTTGTGTAAGTGTATGTAGGGCTTCTTAGAACCTACTTAAAGGATCGTGGGAATATGTAACCAGGGATATACATAAGGTAACTGTACGTACCATTTCGTATAATCCTCATTGAGGTACTTACATCCTTACTTAGTCAGGCTCATGATCTTCCATGGAGCTTTGGTGAGTGTAGATGTTGGGTGTTCCTGCGGGGATACTAGCAATCAAAACCCTGTTCACTGTCCAGATAGGACGAGACGTGGGGTTATGTGGGATTTAGGCCTATTTAATTTAGACTCCACGGATGTTTCGAGGGTCCAGCCGGATCGTTTGTTGCCTGGAAAGGGATATGGTTCAAGGATGTGAAAGGCTCAGGGTCTGGGGCGATGCTTGTCGCTTGCCGAGGGCTAAATGACGTTTGAAAGACCGACCGTACACGCGCATTGCACTGTTCCCTGTTTCCTCCCACAGGCAAGCAGCTGCATGCATACACGCACTAGGGCCCATGATTCAATGATGGACTGCGGCTTGCAATAAGGCTCCAACTCCGATAGCACATCAAAAGTTTGTCCCCTTAAGAGAATTAATTCCTAAACCCTAAACCCATCGACCCCTGCATCTCCCCGAGATCTCGAGCCCTTGAATCCCTACAACTTACAACCCATCCAACCCCTGGGACCCCAAGCCCAACCAAAGCCCTAATGTAGGAACCTGATTAAGAAACCCTGGGCCTATAACCCCAAAATAGTAGGTTTCACATAAGGACCTAATAAAGGCCCAAGGTTTCTTAATCAGGTTCCTACATTATAGAACCAGAAAGGAAAGTCCAACACCGGAAACTCAGAGCTCGAAGCGCGAAGCGTGAAGACCAGAACCTGGCATCTTACAGTACGTTTGACTGTCTGCTGCTTAGTATGGAATGGGGGAATGGATCCCTATAGTAGTCCCGATATACTCCCCAATAGTAGTCTCCATAATCCATTCCCCCCATTCCCGACTAAGAACCAGACAGTTGAACACACGCAGGCATAAACCCAGATCCAGTTGCGGAATTCCTAGGTCCCCCACCTCCACCACGCAAGGAGGCCGAAAACAAATTCGCCGGCCGCTTGTAATTGACCTCGGGACTCTTGATGTAAGGTTTCGATGTATGACGGTTGATTCTCACTGCTACTGTTTGCAGCTGTGTCTGTCGTTTCGCCAAGTGTTAGCTGTTTAACGCAAAACATCAGAAGGGCTGCGATCATGATTCTGATTGCCCGTTTTGGCCATCATACTACAGCTAGAGTAGTACGAACAGCAAGAGAACTTAAAGTATTCAGCTGGCATTCGCGACAATAGCAACATCGGCCGATGTGAAATTTCGTGGAGAAAGCAGCAAAACCGAAGGCTACCCTAAACCCTGAACCCTGAACCCTACAGCTTAAACCCATAGGCCCCAAAGTTGTTCTTTTTTGGGATTACCTTATAGAATTCTAAATATGAACCCCCAAAAAGGAACTACTTTGGGGCCTATGGGTAGAAGCCCTACTCCGAAACCCAAGAGCCACCTCCTCATCTTGTAGGTACCCTGAACCCTACAGCTTAAACCGTAAACCCCCTTGATGAACTCTAGGCTAGAAGACTCAGAGTCGATGTACTAGGAGGGTGGAGATCGGGGTTGAGGGGTTTTGGGGTTAAGGGCTTTAGGGTTTAGTGTTCCAGTAAAATGATGCATTCATGTTGCGTTCTCCAGCAGCCAGGTGGAGAATGGGGTGCATAGGCGGCCCGAGCCTACGCAACTTCATCCTGAGTTCTAGCCGAAGCACTTGCGTGTAATCCTTGTTCAAGGGATTGCTAATCTTTCAAGTGAGTCTGTTGTGATGAGATGTACGACGTGCCGATGAAGACTTCTCTCGACAGGACGACGACGAGCAAGCAGAAGTGCAGCGCATCGTCCTCAAAGAGGAGAGAGGGAGTTTGAGGGGCGTGTGTACCCTAAACATCAAATTCTAATAAAATCTTTCGGTTCACTAGGGTTACAGGGTTCACGGTTCAGAGTACGCACCTGGACAAGTCTGTGTTTTGTCATGTGTGAAGAGATCTTCCCTAAGCTCTTGTCCTCATACCCCACAAGCCCCACCTTATCTGGGCTTTGGAGTACCATACTTTAATACTTTTTTCTTAATGGAACCATTATGGAATAAAAGTTTATACTTTTTTCTCCCTGGTTACTTAAAAGCCCAGTTATAATTACCCAAGAGCCCCAAGCCTAAACCTGAAACTCTAAACCCACACTGTGTACCTCCCCCAGCCCAAGTCATATCCTAAACCCTAAACCCACACTGTACCCAAGCCATACACTCTGAGAGGACGAGACGCCGAAGCTGCTTCTTCACACTGCCACGGGCTTTTGCGTGATCTGCATGCCGGATGCTCAGTCTATGCATCATCGACGTTGTAAAGGTTAGGATTTAGGGTTTAGGGTCAGGTTCAGTGCTGAGGGGGTTGTTATGTTTGGGTTATCCTGTGGTGGGTTCATGATGCAGGGTTTACAGGGCTTCAGGTGTAGAATTTGCCCTAAAACCTAAACCATGCAACGCGTGCTTAGAATTTACGCGTAAACCCTTAGTCATTCTGGTTTATGTTTCCCCTAAGAATTAAACCTTACAATTCTGGCTTAAGATGTAAAGTGTAGCTCATGTTATGCTTGACTGTCTGGCGGCAAAGTGTAGAAGCCGGGGTTTAATGGGAATAGGAATAGGACACAGCGTTTAGGGTTTAGAGGGTTTAGACGCATTGAGGCCGACATACTTATGCTATATGACTTCTGCCTAGAGGGTCTTAGGACCTATGGGGTATAGGACCCTGAAGCCTACGCGGCACGTCCTATAGACATTACATGGGGCTTCAAGCAACGTTCCGAGGGCGGTGGAGCAACCTATGGAGGGTGTAGATCCCGACATGGAGACGGAGGACGCCTTTGGGTTGAACTTTGGTTCTGGTTCGGGGTTTCGGGCTTCCGTGTTTTTAGGGTTTGGGGTGTATGCTTCAGGAAATGGGCTTTGAGGGTGTAGGGTTTGCGGTTGAGCGCAGGAGCAGAAACCCCAAACCCGAACTTTATTCAGCCCGAGACCCTATTATAGTCTTCATTGTAGTTCCTTTTTTTGGTTTAACCAAATACATAATAAGGATCCTATAAGGTAACCCCAAAAAGGAACTGCAATGGAGACTATAGGTAAACCCCTAGACCTCAAAACCCCTAAACCCGTGAACCCTAAACCTTCAACCCCTTCAGCCCTAAACTCTGAAACCCTAAACCCTTGAACCCTAAACCTTCAACCCCCTTCAGCCCTAAACTCTGAAACCCTAAACCCTTGAACCCTAAACCTTCAACCCCCTTCAGCCCTAAACCCTGAAACCCTAAACCCTAAAAGCCTTACAAGCCCTGACCTCAAAGCCTCTGAGACCTAAGAAGCCGACTCTTGGCACTTTTTCCTGGACTCCTCGAGGGCTTTTCGCTTAAAGTTTAGGGGTCTAGGGTTAGGGTTTAATGGTTTAGGGGTTTAGGGTTCAGGGACAGGGGGTCTAGGGTTTAGGGTTTAGGCTCGTCAACATCCACTAACTACAAATCTGCAGCTTGAGGGGCTAGGGTTCAGCTTTTTGTAGCTTTTCGGGTTCAGCTTTTTGGGGTTTAGGGTTTAGGGTTTAGGGTTCAGCTTTTTGGGTTTTAGGGTTTATAGGGTTCAGCTTTTTGTAGCTTTTAGGGTTCAGGCCTCTTTCTATCTAGTAGTTTACGAAGAAACCCCGAGAACATACTCACGAGCCCCGGTCCCACCTGCACCGCACCAACCACCCGTCCTACCTCAGGTAAAGTTTATTGTTGTGTTTTTTTTCTGTTCTTGCTGTGTGTGCTTTATGGGCTTAGGGCTTATAGGGCTTACCTAAAGTCCCCAAAGTAGTTCCTTCTTGGGGTTCATATTTAGAATCTTATAAGGTAATCCCCAAAAGGAACTACTATGGAGCCTATGGGTAGGCTTTAGTTTTCAGATGCTTTTAGCTGACACTTCAAGATGACTCCAGGAGCCTCCACCCGATGGCCCTGTCGATGATGGAGACGACCAAGGCACATCAGGGGATGGGGATCTAGGGGTTGATGGGTTTGAGGGTTTGGGGTTGAGGGGTTTGGGGTTTAGGGTTTACGGTTTGGGGGGGTGGGGTTTCGGGTTTGGGGTTCAAGCGGCTGTCCCTAGTTGGGAGACCTTTGACGGTAGCCTCCGGCTTTGAAAGGCAAGAGAGGGCAGGGGAGGATTCTAGGTATGGGTTTAGGAAGCCTTTTTCTTTTGCTCTTCTGGAAATGGGCACCTCTGGAAACATTGTTTCGGCTTTGAGTTTATCAACCAGCTGGGTTCGAGTTGTAGATGCAGTAGCGTTGCATCTGTGGTGTCGTGGGGATGGCCACTCGCTCCAACCTGCTGAAGACGTACCACTGGGACTTAAGGCCCTTGCTGCTGCCACATGCCAACCTAAACCCTGAACCCTAAAACCCTAAACCATAAGCCCCCAAACCCAAAACCCAAAACCCCTGAACACGGAAACCCGCAAACCCTGCTGCTTTTTTGGGATATGTTTTCCCGAGAGCTCTGGGAAGGGTTCTTTGGAAAAAGTCGTTGGTGACTACACTGCACTGCTTTCACTTACACTTCTTTCACTTACATTGTTTGCTTACGCGTTGCTGGTCTGCACTACCTATGCTTGCCCTAGTATTTTCACAGCAGTATTAATAGCAGTATTTCGATAGCAGATTATTTAAGCTCCTATAGTATTTTTAACAGCAGCTACATAGCAGCCTCTTAAGATTCCTTTGATCTGGCCTTGTTTTAGTCTTCTTGTAATCTTCTTTTAATGTCGGGGGCGGTCCCACTGCATTCGACGAAAATGAACCCCAAACAAGGACCGTGCGTGTCGATGTGCGTTTTTCCGTGTATCCGTGCACATTTTTGCGTGGCGCTGCGTGTCGGCGCGCTCCCGCTGTGGTGAGGAGCGCATTTACAACTTAGCCGTGCAACCCCAAACAGGGATCGTGCGTGTCGATGTGCGTTTTTCCGTGGATCCGTGCAAACATTTTAACTTGCATATCAACCCTTTCACGTGGCGCTGCGTGTCGGCACGCTCCCGCTGTGGTGCGGAGCTCATCTACACGCCGTGCAACCCCAAACAGGGGATCGTGCACGTCGATGTGTGTTTTTCCTTGATTCCGTGAAAATGTGCCCAAATAGTATATACTTTGGCCTTAAAGTACTCCCTATATAGGTACATTGGGACCAAAGTAAATACTGTTTGGGTACATGGACCCTTAAACCCTAAACCCTATATAGAGCTCTTATAGAACCCTTAATTATAGTATCCCTTGAAGGAACCGTTGAAGGATCCCTGTTTGGATACATGGACCTTCAGAGAAACTCATATCTTGGGCCCAAGCCTCTGAAGGAGACGAGCCGGAAGGAACTCTTTCTCCGAGCGAGGACGGACATCTTTTTGGGGTCTGGGAGGTTACTACAGGGACCTTAATAATTACCTGTACTACTTTGGGGGGGTTCCTTAGATGCTATAATTAGAGTATAGTGGGCCGAAAACGAAAACCCTATTCTAATTATTAAGGCCCCTATATTAGATATATGACGGGTTGCATTCCAGGGATCTTTAGAGGGTCGTACCGTACTGTTTCCGCTTGTTTCCTGAGGCTCCTATGCATCATATTGCTTCGGGTTTGTATAGAGTTCCCCTATTATCCAGATCGCTTTGAAACTCCAGTAGTATTGCAATGCTTTGTTGAAAGGCTCATCACACTCGCAGAATGCCTGCCGGTGAGGATGATGCCGGGATGAACCTGGAGTCCACCTGCTTGGGCTGTTTGCTTTTACCAAAAAGAGTAGCTCGCGACCGGAATTAAGAATTACTCAGGTGATCTAAGTGCGTAATTTACATTGGCATGCTGGGTATTGTATTGGCATACAGGTTGTGGGCTGTATGCCTAGTCGAGAATCTCTTCCAGCTTCGTTCATCCAAATTTTAAAGCCTTACGTCTTCATTTCATGCGAACTGCTTGTTTATTCTGAGCTTGTGCTGTCACCTGCCTCCCTTCGGCACGTTATTCCAGCCAGCTGCCAGCTGCCAAAACCGTAAAGCCCAAAACCTCAAGGTATGCCCATTTTCAAAGAGTCCAAGTACCAAGCCTTTCCCGAACTATCCCGGCGTTCTTTGCATACTTCGCGCCTTGTCCTTGGGTAAAAGCGGCAGATCTATTGTGCCTCCGGGCAGTAACGACTGCGCAATCGCAAGGAGCGCGCTGTGCTGGTCTTCTTCGATAATGGCCACTCGCGCTCGCTTGCAACCTATACAGCTTAGACCCTATTCACACCCGAAATCTCAAACAGAGATGGGCAGTCACCAGGGTACTACGCCATCTACAGCCCTGGGTTTGCGTTACCGTCAGTACTGAACCCCAGTCCAAGACAGGGGCTTGAAGCTCAATCGCAGAGAACCCATCCCTCAGAGGCCGAAACCCTTCAAACTCAACCCCTGACCCTGAAGAAACCACCGAAACCCTGAACCCCTAAAACTGTGGTGGATTTCGAGTTGCAGCCTTGTCTTTCTGCTTTGCGGATGGAAGGGAGGTGCTTTTGAGGTTGGGATCAGGATTTGGGTTTCAAGGGTCAGGCTTTGAAGCCAAAGTTAAGATATAGGGTGATCTAGGGTTTTAGGGTTCAGGTTTTCGGTTTAGGTTTGGTCTTCTGCGGTACGTTGCCGGTAGGCTAATCAAACCAATTCCAATTGGTGGACACCTGATCCGAAGCTATCTTGCTGAGGGCTTGGCATTGAAGGCAAAGACCCCTATACGCGCCTAAGACCTAAAGTTTAGGGTTTCGGGTAAAACCCACATCATTACTAAACGCTGGATGAACCTTTGTTCCAAAGCCCGGATTCGAGGGAGCCATTACGTCACATGCGAAATTGAAAACCAGAAACTGTAGCGAAACCGAAACCCTAAACCGCCCTAAGCCCATAAATGCCTTTGTGAAGCCTTGACAAGATCCACCAAGCCAGCGCCCCAAGAGCCCTGTTCAGCCTAGTAGCCTAGTGGTGCGTAATACAGGCATCGGAGACACTTGCAAGCTAGTAGGATCCCTTATGGTTCTCATATACCCGAAAATACCCTGTTCTAGGGAATCCTATTTTTTTTAGGTATTTTTTTGTTTTTGTTTAGGTATTTTTTTGTTTTTTGGCTTTTCGGTTTCTGGGCTTCCTGGCCTCTGGACTTCTTACAACCTCGTGGCTTGGAGTATATTGCCTTCGGGTCTTGCATGGNTTTTGTTTAGGTATTTTTTTGTTTTTTGGCTTTTCGGTTTCTGGGCTTCCTGGCCTCTGGACTTCTTACAACCTCGTGGCTTGGAGTATATTGCCTTCGGGTCTTGCATGGCTTCTTGGTTTCCTTGGCTTCTTGTTTTTTTGAGTTTCTGGCCTTCTTCTCGGCTTCGGCTTCCTTGGCTTCTTGGTTTTTCGGTTTCTGGGCTTCCTGTCCTCTGGACTTCTTACAACCTCGTGGCTTGGCGGACGCACCAGTGAGTGACTGAATTTCGCCTGCCGTGTACAGAACAAAAAAACCCGCCGCGTACAGAACAAAAAAAACGCGCCCTGTGTTTCAACCACACACAGCCGCGGACGCACCAGTGAGTGAGTGAATTTCCCCCGCCGCGTACAGAACAAAAAAAAAGCGCGCCCTGCATGTGTTTCAACCACACACAGCCGCGGACGCGCCAAAAACAAAGCGCGCCCTGTGTTTCAACCACACACAGCCGCGGACGCGCCAGTGAGTGAGTGAATTTCCCCCGCCGCAAAACGCGCCCTGCATGTGTTTCAACCACACGGGTCCCGGGTTTTTTTTTCCTAGGTCTGGCGGTCCCCGGTGGGCCTTGGTAGGTCTGGCCACCTGGTCCCCTGGTCCTCGGGTCCCTTGGCCCCCCTGGTCCCTTGGTCTCCTGGTCCCCTGGTCCCTGGTCCCCTGGTCCCCTTTGCTTGTGTTTGGCATCAAGCTATTAAAAAACTACAATGTGCACGGCCTTGTTTTGCTTGTGCTTTGCTAAATGGTGTGCAGGCGTCGCGCTCGGGTTACGTTTGGGGTGGTGGTGGTGGTCGTGGTCGTCAGAGTTGTACTGTAGTAATTGTAGTGGTAGGTAGTAGCAGCAGCTGTAGTGGTAGTCGGCAGCANGTGGTGGTGGTGGTCGTGGTCGTCAGAGTTGTACTGTAGTAATTGTAGTGGTAGGTAGTAGCAGCAGCTGTAGTGGTAGTCGGCAGCAGTAGCTGTAGGTGTCAGGCATGAGCACAGATATCCCTGCGGCGTTTGTGGTCATACAGTGCATAACCTTCTATTTTTCCACAAGATCAGAAACAAACCTGCAAAGATCGTTGCTGAGATTACGATGGTTGTGGTGATGTCATGATATGCCATGATGACCCCTATGCCCTGAACCCTGCAAGGACGCGTAGCTTTGATGACTTTGACTTATGATCTATGGCAGTCGCGGCACCACTTGAACCCCAATCTCAACAGCACCAAGTTCGAAGTTATGTTTTTATATGTTATAATAAAGTATGTTATGTTATGTCTGATAATGTCACATTATTTTTGTGATGTCGTACCATCTTATGTCATTCTTATGGTTTACTATGTTATATTATGTAAGACTGCTAGCGGAAGAAGAGAACGAACAGGCAGGGAAGAACAAAAGACCCATCCCCGCGCTTTTTTTTGAGCCGCGCAAGCTTGCTTCAAAGAGTGCTTTCGAAGCCCATCATGCGAGCATTCTGTTTGCAAATGGGGCCCCAACCCAGCCGCATTTTTAAGCCGTGCGGGGCTGCGCCCCCCCACCCCCCCAAACCCCCCGATGCTTTAAACTTTAAACCGTGCAAGCTTGCTTCAAAATACATAAGTCTCCTTTTTAGAACCCTATCATGANCCCCCCCAAACCCCCCGATGCTTTAAACTTTAAACCGTGCAAGCTTGCTTCAAAATACATAAGTCTCCTTTTTAGAACCCTATCATGAGATCATTGTGTTTGGGACGTGTTGTAGATACTTGCATACAGTGCATAACCTTCTATTTTTCCACAAGATCAGAAACAAACCTGCAAAGATCGTTGCTGAGATTGCGACGGTTGTGGTGATGTCATGATATGCCATGATGACCCCTAAAGCCTGAACCCTGCAAGGGCGCGTAGCCTTGATGACCCTGACTTATGATCTATGGTAGTCGCGGCATCACTTGAACCCCAATCTCAACAGCACCAAGTTCGAAGTTATGTTTTTATATGTTATAATAGTATAATGTCACATTATTTTTGTGATGTCGTACCATCTTATGTCATTGTTATGGTTTACCATGTTATATTATGTAAGACTGCTAGCGGAAGAAGAGAAACGAACAGGCAGGGAAGAACAA
>BGNK01000282.1:39886-112140 GCA_003297005.1 Symbiodinium sp. clade A Y106 | reverse complement strand
AGGAACCGGAATCGCCAAATGAGGGAAACAGCAGCAGCAACCAGAACAACACCCACAACCACAACCACAACCACAACCACAATCACAACAACAACAAGAACAACCACGACGACAACGACATCAACGACACCAGAAAACAACGACACAAGACAGAAGCTTCGAAATTGTAATCCCCCAATATTCAGACGCGAAACCAGACCCTGCAAATGGTAGTTACTTCCCCAACTAGCTTGATGCAAAACACAAGCAAAACAAGACCCTGCAAACGGTAGTTCCGCAATAGGTTGATGCAAAACACAAGCAAAACAAGACCCTGCAAATGGTAGTTCCTGATGCAAAACACAAGCAAAACAAGACCCTGCAAATGGTATTTCCCCAATAGCTTGATGCAAAACACAAGCAAAACAAGACCCTGGAAATGGTAATTCCCCAATAGCTTGATGCAAAACNTGCAACAGGCAAAGAGCTTGCATGAACAGAAACGCTTGCAGATGTATATTCAGACAAAAGTCGCCACTTGAGACGTCGTGGAACTTGCAAATTGCGTGTGAATTGCTAGAAAAGAAGGAAAACAAAAAAAAATACCGGAGAAAAAAAAATACCCAAACTAATTCTGCATCCCTGTTCTAGTTATCGAGGCCCCGATGTTATGTGATTACTGATCTGCCACTTGGACCCCCTAAGTGCCCAAGTGTAAATTCCCAGAGTTCTGGATTAGAAGATAGGGCGCATAACGATTAGAATAGGGTAGTTGTTTGGGCTTCTTTATGATGCCCATGAACCCCATGAAGGTCGGCCCGTGGTAACCTTGTACCTCGTGAATTTGAGGGGTCTCTGTCGTAACACCGGTAAAACTACGAAGACATCGGAGCATCCTCATTTTTGGGTGGGTTTACCAGGAAAGCTAGGAACCTTGCTTTCGTAGAAGCAGTGAGTCACTGCTGCACAGGGAAGCGTGGGCATGCCTCAACTGAAAGCACTCAGGACGAGTAAGGGGTTTAGGGTTTAGTGCGAGTCAGCAGAGTGAGTGCCCATTACACCACTCCGCAAAAGGGAAGGCCAAGCGAAACGCCTGCTCGCGCTCCCCCCAAGCAGAGACTTAAACCTCACTTGTACCTGCAAAGGCCGAAGCACTATAACCCACTATAACCCACGCTTCGACCTCACCCTAAGCTAATCACTAAATGCCCAAACTCGAAGCCTTAAACCCTAAACGCCACTGTTCTTCGGCGCTCACACTGTGAACCCTAAGAACACAATTGCAAATGTGTTCCTTAGGATTCCTTCATGTATAGGTTCTTTCAACATTCATGTAGTCCTTAGCATCCTGACAGTGTACCCCCAAAGCCCTTCCCAGTAATGAAGGCCCGCGTAATTGAGTCGCTCAGCCTCGACGCTATGCCCTTCAAGTCTTGATTTCCTTCTGGGTACGACTTAAAGTGAAGTTTTAAGACTAGGTCCCCGAGTTGCCCATTTTCTTCTAGGGTTCCTTTACTGAAACCAAATAGAAGTTATTACGGGGCTGATCAGGAACCTGGAGAACGAGGGTCGATTGCCAGAGAAGCCGTAGGTTTGGGTTAGATTTAGGCTCCGGGTTTTGATATAGGGGCCTGAACAACTGGGCTCCTTATGATCATTGGAAATGTCATGACCCCAAACCCGGTTCTGATTATGAAGGCCCCTACAGTAGCTGTTCTTTGAGTTCTTTGTGTACCCTGAGTTCAGGCGGTCCTCACCCGGTCTCAACCAGTCTTTCAAGCTCTTTTTGCCCAAATGGCACTAGGGTTTCGGGTTTCGGGAATATACTTTGGCTTCAAAGTGGCCCTGATGATCTATAGTGCATTTACAGAGCCCTCAAAGGGAGCAGTGCAGACTTTGTGCTAAGCCGAAACCAAAAATCACCATTGCGACAAGACGGGACACCGCAGGTATTAAATAGGAATTTTCGCTTTGCCTGTTTACATGGAACGTTTGTTGCGATCTTAAACCCCCGGGAGATCACGAAATCCAACAAACGCAGATTGGGCCAAATTCCCAAGCGGGGTGGTTTTATGAACGCGCGACCTAACTCCAGAGAAAACACAAACTGTTTCATAAGTTGATCCCGGCAACCTTGTATACATGCACATTGACAGAAGCCGAACAACCCCCCCAACAATATAATTTTCCTATTTCACGCCTGTGAGCTCCAGTGGAATCAGAAACCATCAGCAACCAACTCTCAAGCCATGGCAGGCCATGGGACAAGAGCGTGAGTGTGGAGGGACTGAGAGGGAGAATCTCGACATGTCAGTTTAGGATCGGCTGTTGCAACCATGTGAGCTTAGACATGTCTGTTCTGTACCACCACGAGCTGAAAGTTCGCGCAAAGTCAAGGACAGTGCTGCCGCACTTGTTCAGCGAAGCATGTGTGGTGGGAAGGTTCCGATTCAGAGATCATTTGAAGACCCTGACCCACCTAAGGTTGTAGGGCGGGGGGTTCAGAGCTTCAGGATACAAGGTTGCAGTGTTTCCGGTTCCTGGCCACCCTGCCAGCTCACATGCTCAAGAAGCTCTTCCCCACGCTTGCAAGCAAGGCACCAGTTTGCCTCATAGTGCGGGTGTCCATTCGGGTGCTTCTGAATATTAGGAGCCATATTGCTTGGGCTCCTAATTATTGGTGATCCGCATAAGGGTATCGAATTGTCCATTTAAGGGTCCTGAGCTGTAAGCCGAGGTTTGAGTTTCCAAAGTTCGCGGCAACGGCTGTTGAGCTACAGAAATGAATTCGAAGTACCGACGGCTTCCACTTGTCTGCAAGTTCCCTTTACGGACTACATCAAGAGTTGTAGCAGGTTGTGAATCCAAGTAAGGCGTGGGGTTTCTGCTGTATGCTTCCGTCTAAATACTTCGTCGTTGAGAGCGCTTCTTGCAAGCAAAGACACCCTAAACCCCATGAGTCTTAAACCCTAAGCCCTAAAACTCTATTAATCCTGAACCCAAGCCCTAAGCTTTCACACCCCCAAACCCTACACCCCTACCCGTGTAACAGAACTCTGAATCCTGAGCCCTACAACTTAAGCCCGAAAAGCCTGAGCCCATTTTCTGTAAATCACCATAGAACTTGGATCCTATCGCAACTCTGAAGGAATCGCAAGCCCAAGCCGTAATCCTCCGGAGTTTGCGGGACAGGCCGGGGACAAAGGGGACATCACAAAGCTGTATGAAGCAATCTCCAAAGCTTCGCCCTCAGCAGTTCCTTTACGGTTTGGAGGTTTAAGGTTTGAGGGTTTAGAGTTGAGGATATACGGTTCAAGATGGTCGTTCCACATTTCAGGGCTGTCGGTAGGCTTTTGTCAAACACTAGCACATCGAAGTGGACAGATCTGAAGCCCTGAGCAGGAAGGAGAGTTGTGGCAGCCCGGCTACTGCAGGGCTTGAAGGTGCTTTTGTTAGGTCTATGCCGCAAGTTGTGATGTGACGTTAGCAACAACTGTTTAGGGCATCCAGACTAGGAGCTGAAAATGAATGGATATTTGGGTTCAGGGTTCAGGGTTTTCAGGGAGTCTTATGTTCGAGGTCGCCCTTGTTGTTCAGGCTTGGCGTCTCGGGTGTTGTGCTCTGTTTGATGTGTAGTTTGTTTGCTGTGTTTCAATATCTCATCTCGCTCGAGATTTGACTTACATCTAAATACTACGATTGCTAGTTTGTTTGATTTCGTCGTACTTATTCCAGCTACTCTTGACACTATGACTCTTCCCTGTATTTCCTGCAGTTCATGGTGCTTTCATAAAGTCGTAGTACTCCCGATATCAACGCATTTGATTCAACTCGTTAGTCAAAGATACTGCTGCTGGTCATGCCTGTTCCTCTATCAGTCCCTTGATTGCTTTGTTGGTCTTGCGCTCTCCAGCGCTCCCCCTCCTGCGTGTGTGGGTTACGGTTTCCTTTCTATGGAGCTCCCTAAAATATGAAGGTTTGCCTAATGCTGGACCGCAGGGGATAAGAACTTCCGCCTCCTCCATCTTCGCAGATCGTCAGCATGACCTTTTTTCAACACCTTCACAGTCATAGCGTCATAGGCGCAATCAACAGCAACAGCCTGAACCCTAAGCCGTAAACCCCTAAACTCTACCCCTAAACCCTAAACCCTAAACCAAACCAATAAGCGTACTGACAGCATTAACAGCAACCCATGCGAACCTGGTTCTCATGATGAGAGACCTGGTTAGTGGGTTTACGGGTTCAGGGGTTTAGGGTTTAGAGAAATTGTGTAGTGTCCGGAGTTTTGTCAGGTTTTGTGCGGTGTTGACCGGGTTTTTCCTTTTGCTTTTGTTTGCTTGATACTGATGAGTGAGGATTGCGGCTGCTGAATAGAGTTTTTTGTTTAGAGCCAGTTTAGGGTTTAAGGTTTAGGGTTTCAGCATTATCCCCCTATCCTCGTTCCCATATGACTAGTCACTAATCCATAACAACCCCCAATATAAATCACAATGCTGGCTCAAGCCCTACCAAAACAGCCGTTCAGAACCACGAATAGCTTCAGAGGCTTACGAGTGCCTGTCTCGTAAGTTTTGTGAGTTCTCCCGGCTAATTTTGCAAGCCTCTCCAGGAAGATCTGGCAAAACTGCAGCCGCAGGCAATCAGCTTGTAAAGGGGCTTGGGCCTGGGCATTTCGAGCTTCGAACCTTAGTGTGCCGGCGCGAATCGCTTAGGGCTCAGGAACTAGGGGCTGAAATGCTAATGCAAATAAGTCAGCAAATGCTCGAAAGGTGCAGCCAGGTTAGTACGAGGTCTGGAAACTTCTGATCAAAAGGCGCGCAGCGGACGCTTAGGGTTTACCCATAGGCCCCAAAGTAGTTCCTTTTTGGGATTACCTTATAGAATTCTTAATATGAACCCCAAAAAGGAACTACTTTGGGGCCTGTGGGTAGCGTTGAAGGCAAAACTTGCATGTAGCCTGAGGGAAGTTGGCGAAGGAGACTTACAGGCATGATATAGGGGCCTTAATAGTTAGAATAGGGTTCCCTTAAAAGGGGTCTATAAGGGTTACTATAAGCGGTCTATAAGGGTACTATAGTATAGGGCCTTAGTAATTACAATAGGGTTCTGGGGTATATTATACTGTAACTATAATAAGGAGCCTCCCAAAACCTTATTCTAATCATTAAGGCCCCTATACTGTAGTATTAGTACCCTTATAGACCCCTTATAGTAACCCTTATAGACCCCTTTTAAGGAACCCTATTCTAACTATGAAGGTCCCTACATTACTTTGTATCCTTCATGCAAGCTTCAAGTGTCCACTTGTCGGACCTTGGCTCATTGAATCGTGATCAGTGCGATCCCTGTCGCTCTGTCATATTCCTTATTCGGGATGGGTGCGAACCCTAAACCCGAAACCCTAAACCCTAACCGGGTTTGTGTGATGAAAGGGTTTAGGGTTTAGGGTTTAGGGAAGTGTCCACTTCATGCCCGAACAGCTGCTTCCGGGCTGACCGTCCATGAATCCTGAAACCCAGGGCATTGTCGCGTGAATCAAGCTTCCGATAGCTCTCCCAACTCAAGGGGCCCTACGCAATTCGTTCCCTAAGTACCAAATACACGGTTTAGGGTTTAGGGAATAGGCTTCAAAATGTGCAACTCTGGTTCAATGTGCTGAATGACCAGGGTCCCACGTCCACATTGACCAAAGCCACGAAGCTGGCTGCGCGTCGGTGCCCGCCCGTGGTGTGCCTCTTCAGGGAGAAGTCGGTTGGCTGTACCAAAACCCTAAACCGTAAAAGGGTTTTCGTCTTAGCGTTTTCAGATGGTTTTGGTGGTGGGGGTTTTTAGACGTTCAAGGCTTCAGGAGTGTGCGTGGGGGACGATGGGTCAGCAGTGACATAAGGCATGTGCACAGCTGAGCTTCTTCAACCGTGGCAGGACGCACATAGTGAGCACCCTTACAGTTGTTATGTTAAATTTCGTCGTCGGTTCGGGGGCCTCCTTAAGACAAGGGTTCTCTTTGGGGTATAGTTCTGGTTCAAGGGGGCTTCGCAACAAGTCTTGTTGTGCTACCTCTGATATTTTAAGTCACGAAATAGCCTGTAAATCAAACCCTAAACCCTAAATCCTTAACCCTAAACCCTAAATCCTTAACCCTTAACCCTAAATCCTTAACCCTAAACCCTAAACCCTAAATCCTTAACCCTAAACCCTAAATCTCTATCACCTTAAGCTCTCAACTCGAGACCCTCGCCCCGACCTCCAGCAGAACCCCAAGCAATGGTTTCGACCTCAACCCTCAAAACCTAAACCCCAAACCCTAATCCCAAAACCCGAAGCCCTAAACCCCTAAACCCTAAACCCCTAAGCCCCTAAACCTCACATCCATGGAACATCTGTGAATCCCAGACCCGCAGGTCGCAAATCGCTTGAAGCAAGGATGCCCCTGAAGTTTGAAGGTCCCCAAACCGAGCTCTCAGTGTCCGTGTTCTCAAACCTGAAACCCCCGAACAGACTCCGACAGGGCTCCTCCAGATCCGGCGGCGGTTCGCATCCCTGGCAATGTTTGCAGCCGTATATATTTACTTTGCAGACCGGCTCAGGTTAGTGGGAATTGCACTTGTATGAGTCAGTAGTCAGTCTACTCCTTAGCACTCATGCACTGATCCTACTGTTGCTATTATTGGCAAAAATGCACTCCCGGAGCTGGAACTGGTAGTATGACATTGCTACCTGCTTCTGCTCCTGCTCCTGCTGCTGCAAGTTGGAGTGATGTTTAGCCGTTTCGCGAGTTTACAGGGCCGCTTCCTCACGTTTCTGGCATTGCAGCTTGCCACAGGCCGTTCACTTAAGGACCAAATGACCCTTGGAAGTATGGGTCCCCTACTCCTACACTATGAACCCCCATATGGTATATGAGCCTTAAACCGTTTTAGGTGAGCTGGAATGGCTGAGGGCTTCAGTTCCACCCTACATCCGACTGGCGAATGCGGAACAGTGCACAAGATGTCAAGCATGCTGAAGTGGCCTGAAGCATCTCTTCATCGCCAAAACCAGAATGACATTCCTCTCAATCCTGATGGGGCTTTTCAGTTTCGTCTCCAACCAATTCTATTGGCGAGTACGGATTGCAGGTGCAGCGAAGGAGCTGGCAGACAGGACCGCGGACGGTAGAGGGTTTATGGTCGGAGCATCTGGAAGACCCCTAAACCCTAAACCCACAAAAGCATTTCACGATGGTTCGGGGTTCGCGTGCGCAGGCTCGAGGGGCTACGGGTGGTCCCGGAGATACTCAGCTTAACTCTCATTTCCCTTCCTAGTTCTCCAGTGCCCATGCTTATTCTGTTCTGGCATACTGCTAGGCTGACATAATTCCACAGTTAAATGTTGTAGGAGATCTGTGGCGGACAGGGGATGGACATGGGGTTCCTAAGGAATAATTTCTGGGAGGCCGTGAGAGTAATTTAGAGCATGGACAGGGTTATGTGTATCGATGCCTAGACCAGTATTCGAAACGATGCTAACAGAATTGTCAACGCGATCGTAGTGGTCGATGTCATCGTTGTCGCAGGTCCAGTCGTGGTGGTCGCCGTGGCCGTCAGTAGCGGTAGTGGTGCAGTGGCAGTCGCTCTAGCTCCAGCCGAAGCTCTAGCAGTAGGGGGTAAGGGTAGGAGCAGAAGCAGGAGGAAATATTAGTAGGTTTCGTCGTCGTGGTAGTGGTGTTAGAAGTAGAAGTAGTTGGAGAAGGGCAGGCAGGTAGAGGTAGAAGAAACGATTGCGAACGTTCTGTATGAAGTTTCGGCAGTAGCTCATGCATTTGTATTCGTCGGCGTCAAAATGAATACTTCAGGAGTTCCCTAAACCGTAAGGCCAGAAGTCCACAAGCCGTCCACGGACACAGGCCCCGAAACAAAACATAGAACCATTCAGGTTTTGCGCCTGCAGGACATTGAAGGGGACGAAGAAAAGTCGAAGTGGGAAGCTTGACGTACGCTCACCTCCTATCTTCGTTGTTGAGGGTCTTATGCGCAGATAGCTCAGTCAGTGCTCAGGCTTCAAAGATTTTGGTTTAGGGATTTTGGGGTTTAGGGGTTACAGTAATTAAGGACAAGCCCCCGATCAGACCCAAGGAGGCTGGGTAAGGTTCAATTAGCAAGAATGTCGCCTCATCGTCCTGAACAGAGGGTTTAGGGTTCTGGAGAGCTATACGTCATAATGGCATATGCCGCAAGACCTTGCTGCAATACAACCCCAGAGCCATACTTCAATGTACACCAAAACTCTATTCTCCAGTCCCTCTTAGCTGGGCTAGGGTTCCAGTGTAGGGTTTAGGGTTTGGGACCTGGGGGTGTAGGGACCCACTCTTGGAGGGTCAGTGGACTTAGTCAGTAGTTCTTCTATAGACATATAAGTATCATGAAGTATCATACTCCCGATTAAGATCCCTTTTCGGGTACTTGTTAGTCTACCTATTACCTACTTCTAAGTCCCCCGACCCTCCAAGTAATCAGGTTTAGGTGTCGAAGTATTTGGCTTAGGGACCCTCTTATCGAATTTAGGGTTGCAGGCTTGAGTTGAGGGTTTGGGGTCTGGGGTTTATGCTGCATGGACCCCTTAATATTGGCTTTTAGGGTTTGATGTCAGTTTCGCAGATGCCTGCAATTCGCAGTGCCACATCCTGACAGTTTTCTGCCGAACTTTACTGGCATTCGCCCTTGTAGCCCCAAGGGAGCGTGCTAATCGATTACGAAGAACTAACACCTAAACACATAAATGATACAAATGAGAATCGAATCAAGCACGGAACAACAAGGACTATCCCAAATGTAACACCCTCCATATCTGCAATCGGAGAATGGCATTAAGTAGTACGGTGACTCGGGCTTGTAGCCCTAGCGGTCTTCCCGACAGCCACGATGATATTATCTTGCCACCGGCCATGCTGCACGACTGCAGCCATTCTCAGATTCAACGCGCAGCATCTGGACAAGTAGTTTGTAGAGCCATTGTAGAGCGGAGCAATGCAAGACAGCCACTGTCTGACTCTAAGTATCTTCAGCCGCCCTAGAAACCCAAATGCGTAAACCTAACCCCTAAACCGAAAATCCTACGCCTAAGCCGAAATCCGAAGCATTCCTATGGAAGCCACTCTCAATCCAGTAAACGCACATGAAACCGTTCAGGCTTGAGGGTTCGGGGCCAGCTCACCCGAAGCCGGGCCGTATACGTTCTGAAAGCCTTGCCACAAGTGGGTTTGTACCCTGCCTCATCGCTAAGCCCTAAACACTAAACTCTCGATCCTGAAACGTTCAAGGGTGTCCTTGGGATCGATTTCGGCTTTCTGCGTGCCTCTGGATGCCATGTGCACACGATGGCCTGGAGATCTATCCTTGCTGTGGCCTCCGCACGATTCTCAGACCTCGCGGGCTCCGCAGGACACGTTTAGGGTTCAGGGTTTACGGTCCAGGGTTTAGGGTTCAGAGACGGGTTAGGGCTTAGGCTTCGCTGCAACTGTATCAGTTGCCATAAGTACTCCTTGCATCGTTCTTTCTGAACGAGCATTCCTGGATTTGTTGAGGCTTGTTCCCCATTGAAATCAATCTTCGAGCACACTGCTAGAGGGGGGCACCAGAAGCTGCGATACGATGGAAAATGGAGGTTGACCTTTCGTAAGTACCTACTGTTTCTGTTCCAGTTCCTTTTGTTGTGATAACCAGTTTTTGTTCATGTTATGATGGCGAGAATCTCATAATATGTAACAACCTGTAACAAGCTAACCAAATAAAGGAACTACAATGCAGACTAGAAGCTATAGGTGGTCTCAGATTCCGCGAGATGGCGGGGTGCCAACTTGAGGGAAACACAGAGGTAGCTCCTGCCTGCTTAGCAGGTTGCAACATTTAAATCATTGAAGGCTGGGATGGATTCTGTTACGAAGCAGCGCTATGAATGCCTAGCTAAACCGTACCAAACCACCCCTAAACCAAACCCTAAACTCTCAACCCTAAACCCTAAACCCCAAGACCCTAAACCCTTGCGAAGCGAGGCCTTGGGAGGACCACAGCTTGCTCTCTCCTGGCAAACTGTCGTCTGGAGCCCGGGTTCGAAGCCAGACGATACTACTTGGAGGTTCATGGGTAGTTATAAGTGGGGTTATAAGTAGGGTAACTATGCATATAACTCATATTAGGGGACTTATAGCCCTACTTATAACTACCCATGAACCTACAAGTAGAAGATACGTTAAGATGGACCAATAGAACACAGTGTAATATCAGAGAATATCATATTGCACATATGACAATATATTCATAACATGCTGTATCGTGATAGAAGATATCCCAAGTCGTATATTATATATATATATATATATATATATATATATGTATATGTATATGTATATGTATACATACATGGACAGACACGCATGTGTAGGTGTATATATATATATGTATAGTAAGTATAGTACTTAATCAAAAGAATAAAAGACATGACATATAAGGTACAATATACATTGCACATTATGCAATATATAAGACCAGACAAAAGAAGATAAGAAAAATCAGGCGCAGCACGGTTCTGTGTGTGGAGTCATGCCGGGTTGATCTAATATGCTGCTTTCTGGTGTAGTCATCGCCGGTAATTCGCTGCGCCGAATTTTGATTGCTAGTGCAACTATTGCCACACTGTTAAGCGCTTGCACGATGAAGATGACGAAGATGATGATGTTGACGATGATAATAGTGAATGACGGTGATGGCAGCAAGATGATGATGATGATGCCGCTGTTGCCCTTATCACTCTTTTTTCCATGGTCAACGTTCTCAGAACCATCACCCTCGCTACGGTACGGGACATGTTCCGTTTCTGCTACGGCGACAAGGACGCAATGTCATCTTGACTGTACATCTATACTTTCACTGCTCCTGCCTGGTATTCAGTGATGGGGTTCAAACCTTCTTCTGAACACCCTACCAGCTCCATGTGAAGAGTGACTGTTGCATGCTTTAAAGCCCTGTATGCTTGAACAGGCACCTCAATCCTCGTAAAGCCGCAACTCTTTAAACCCCAGCCAGAAACACAGAAAGGTGGACCAACAACCGGTCCAGCCTTACATCCAGCCCGAGAACGTCTACGTCCAAGGCAACTGGGTGTTACGGTGTTGTGTATTTGTTGGGGGATTACGACGTAGGGCGTGCAGGTCAGTCCAGGTGCTTAGGTTTATGGAGCTACCGCAATGCAGGGGCTTTGGAGTGTTGGGTTCGGGTTGTGGTGGCACCCGTTCTGGTAGTAATTAGTGCTAGTGGTGGCTGTTTGGAGTCACAGACAAATTCCTGGTAGTAGTTCAAGCGTGGCTTCCGATTTGTTGCATGGGCTCGGAGGATTCTGCCCTGAACCTTGAACCCCCAAGCCCCGAATCCTGAACCCCCTGCTTTTGTGCTGATAGCGCAACTTCATGGGATTGATTGAAGGAATAAGCTTGCTGTGGGTTGGGGAATATGAAGGAGCGTGCGATACAATGGTTCTGGGCTGTTGAAACCTTGTAGCAAGAATCTTCAGAACCCTAAACCCTACGTGGCAACTATGGTCTTGCAAAAAACGTCTTGTGTGCACGGACTCCAACTTGGGCTCCCTTCGATGGCAACAGGATGCTAGTTGCACAAGTAATTACTGAAAGGTATACCCAATAATAACCCCTACTATGGTATAATCCCTGCAACCCTCACCCACGTCTAATGAAAGCCGATGATAGAGCCCGAAATAAGGATCCTTTAGAGAACCCATCGCGGCGACTTTGTTTTGAACGCTGGGATCCTTTTCATTCTGTCAGCGTCCTGACAGCATCACATCTTTCTCGTCGAGATATCCCTTGTTGCCATGAGGACAAAATCTTTCGCTATATATCGGGGTAGATGCCCTGCCTGTTTCTCACTTTCCAGCACGAACTGCGCATCCAAACCTTTTCTTTCGCTCGAGCGAAGTTTCGTCCGGCATCCGGGGGGCTCAAGAGGGGCTCAAGAAGCAAGACGAGCGAGTAGCCTAGCCGCGCAGCAAACTGAAACCTTGCCGGCATGTTCGGCACCCGGCTGTCGACTGCGCACTTGGAGGTTCATGGGTAGTTATAAGTGGGGATATACGCAGGGTAACTATACTTATAACTCATATTAGGGGACTTATAACCCTACATAAAACTACCCATGAACCTCCGAGCACACATGGCAGGAAAACAGCACAGAGCCGCGTGAGCACGCTCTCAGGCCGCATCGCTTCAGCCTGAAACGTAGAGCAAGGCTGGCTGGAGTGCCGGCGGAGGCCTGGTTTAGGGATTACCTTGACGGATGGCCTCACTGGAAGTCGGAAGAGTACAAGGCACCGATACGCATCCGTTACATAAAATTGGAGTACTAGTGTGCTGCTAACCATCCTTAAAGGAGACCCATTCAAAAAAATTGTTGAGGCACCTATATTCCGGTAAAAACCGGCGGCTCCCTGCAAACATCCCCACATAGAGCATAGGGTTTAGGGTTTATATAGTGTTTCGAGTTTACGGTTCAGCATTTAGGGCTTAGGGCTTGGGGCTTTCGAGTCTATAGGGTTTCAGTTAAAACCATCAGCCCTGGTCTTGAACCCTAAACCTTAAACCCTAAACCTTAAGCCCCTAAACCCTAAGCCCCTAAACCCTAAACCTTAAACCCTAATCTTGAGGCGTACTGGCGCAAGGCCAGCTTTTCTTCACCACTTCTACGTCCTGGCAGACGCCGGATGCCCTTGGGACGTACAAGTTCATGCAGACCCGAGGTTAATATCGGGGCCTTCATAATAATGTTAACTGTATAGGGATTCTTTGGGGCTTTAGGAGAGCTTCCAGAATCGCGGTCCGACAATGCTGCAGTGTCTATTTCCATTTCCGGAGCAAGCTTCACTTCGTGAATGAAGAAGCGCTTGAGTCGATTATTATGGTATCTTATGGTTGTCATAACGTGCTTGAGCTAGTGAACTAGTGCCTTGATCCGATATGTCTTGCGCATTCTGCATATTCTGAGTGCCACTTGTTCTGAAGTCTCCACAGAATCATGGGTTCTACCAGATTCAAAGGGCTGGAACGACTCTTCCTGTTACTACAACGTCTTCTGACATCAATAGTCCGACTGCGGCAACAACAGCTGCTACGACTGCTGCTGCTGCTGCTGCTACTGCCACTGATACTGCTGCTTTCTGCTTGCTGCTGCTTGTGCCTGGTCGCCACTGTCGAAGACGACTACTGCTAGGACCACAGCCATTACGATAGCGAAGACTCCGGCTACGGCTGCTGCTGGTCTGCGGCTGGTGTAAACTCTTAGCCCCAAACCGAAGTACACAGCAGGATCTTTATTTGTAAAATGACCTTAAGAGCCTCCCCATATCGACTTGAGCAGGCAGCGTATCTTTGACAGTTGTGGCTTTCCAAATTCCGTCTACATGAGAAAGTGGAGCTGTTGCTTGAGTTTGCTGTTGGCACCACCATGAGTCGAACGTCCAATGCCTGTGGCCCTCAATACCCTAAACCTTAAACCCTAAACCCTATGAGAGCCTTGGAAAGCAAAGCCAAGGATCTCTTGGTGGCAGTGATGGAATCTGAAACCGACTTCTATTTGCTCCCACTCGAGGACGACAGGTTTCGGGGTTAGAGGAGATTCCTGACATCGTTTAGTGGGTCCAGGCATAATTACGGCTTTGGGTGCGGCGTTGGTTCTGCCTTTGCGGCTACATTTCCCAAGGTTTGAGATGGGAAGCACATAGTGACAGTATCATGAAGCTCTCCTCGCATGCATGAAATTGATCTGCGCAGCATTGATCACACGACCCACAGTTTTTCTGATGGCGGTGGTAAGAGCTGCGTCTTTACTGTATAGTGTTCATGCCACATGTTCTGTCTCGTTGGTACTTGTTGCCTTGATCTTGAGGTTGGCCTGTTGATAGGGATTAGTAGGTGAACATGATGAGAGTCAAGAGGACAGAAAGTGCGCATTCTGTTCCAGGTGGTAATGACGATAATCGTGAGATGATAACGATGATGGTGGTTGTGATGTGAGAAACGTGAGAACTAGGTGTGGGAATGAACTAGCAAATCCAGAAACATGTGTTGGCTCCAGTGTTCTTAATGCCGCCACGGTCTCGTCACACCACCATCGAAATGACAGCGGCGAGCACGACGACGACAACGGCGAAGGCAACGACTGCGCCGACCACTGCTGATTTCACCACGACAACCACCAGCACCACCTCCTCCTCCCCCTACTATTACTATCATCACCACCACCACTAAACCCTGTCATTCGTTAGTTTTTCCCATAGAACTGGGCCTCGAGAAGATCCAGTGAAGTCCCGAAAATGCCGAGTCGGGGCGACTACACAAAAAGGTGTGACGTGCCCCCACATCCTGCAAGGTGTATCCCCAGCCTCTTGCAGAAACCTAAACCTAAACTCCGATCCCCAGCCAACACGTCAGTTCGAAGGCCTTGTAGCCGAATGCCAATGCCAAGCAAAGGATGAAAACGGCACATACACTGAAGGAGCCTACCTTTGCGGGATGAGAGTCCAGCAGTGTGGGTTCATTCCAGAAACCCTTAATTGTAAGATCCTTTATGTTTATGTGTATTTTGAAGGGGCGCCCAAGTATCCCCAAGTCAAGTTGCTACCAACTCCTCCCATAAACCCTAAACTCCTACACCCTAAACCCCTAAACCCTAAACCTTGAACCCCTAAACCCTAAACCTCCTGCAGGATTGCTGGAACGAGGAGTTTACCATGGAGTTCTGCTGCTCCGGCCTTCCTGGGCCCGGCCCCTTGGAGTGTTCCTTGTGACTGCAGCCTATGCCTCGAAGCTAAACCCCTGAACCCAAAGGATCCTAACAGAATCCAAAGGATCCTAACGGAGCCCAAATATCCTAACCGAACCCAAAGGATCCTAACCGAACCCAAAGGATCCTAACAGAACCCAAAGGATCCTAACGGAACCCAAAGGGTCTTAACAGAACCCAAAGGGTCCTAACAGAGCCCAAAGGATCCTAACAGAACCCACAGGATCCTAATGTAGGGGCCTTATTAATTGCCAATACTATGTTGGTGGTACTCCTTGTCATGATTATGGTATAAGGTACCCCAAACCCTTTTCGATTTGTTAAGGCCCCTGTACTATCATTTGTTTTTTAGGTCGACGACCGAAGCGACAAACTCAAATATGGGCAGTCTCGATGCAATTTGTATAGGCGCGTTGTTCAGACACCCGCAAAGCTGGAGAAGTGGAGTTCTACATGTAGACATACACAACCAAGTAAATACTACGTAAACATGGAGATAACCTTGAACGGCTTCGAGTTGATCCGAAACCCCTACCCTACATCGCAGACCTTTGACCCGACTGTTGGAAGAACTGCATGGGGATAGAGGAGCAGGAGGCGAGGGTTTCAGCTTGTGAGGTAAGTGCTGCTCATGGTGAGTTTTAGGGTCGGGTCGGGAGTTCAGGGTTTAACGCCCCTTAGGGTGTAAGGTCTTCAGGATTTAGGGTTTAAGCTTGCAGGGGTTGCGTTTAGGGTTCAAGCATGTAGGGTTTTGGTTTAGGGGTTTACGAGCCAGTATTTGAGATCCTCATTTCTTCACGCCACAACTGTGCCAAGGCCAGAACCTATGCAAACAGTTGCAGCACGGAAATCCGGCACTCCTGCTCCTTCCACCCTGGTGAGCTCTGCCCGTACAGAAACTCCTACAGAACCGAGAAGATGATAGAACCCGGCTACCGAACCCTTGAAGCAGATTGCGGCTGTAGGTATCCCTAAACCCGAAGCCCTAAATGCTCAGTGCCGCCGGCTGCTTTAACAACCATCACTTCACGCACAAGCGCTGCTGCGTCATGGCAGAGGCTGTTAAGGGTGAGTGGGGTGCAGAGTTTATGGGCTCCGGTGATGGTTTACGGTTTTGGTGTCGATTTCGTCGTTCAGTTTCGAGTCCAGCCAGTGTCATATTTATTCGGAATTAAATATACCCTTGCATTGGGGACAAGAGTATGCAAGGGGTCGAACCTATCGCATGTTGTCTCAGATAGCTTTGCGCTGAAGATCGTCAAGAATGCATTTCGCTTGCCGGATCTGCAAGCTCCCAATCAATGCACCCGAAGCTCTGAACTTGAAATCTTGCATGCCAGACCGATGACCTCGTTCCTCGAGCCTGGTTGTCCTAAACCCGTAAACCCTAAACTATAGATTTTCCTGAGCTCAAAGCCCTGTTCTAATTATTAAAGCCCCTATTCTATAAACCCTTCTAGTAACCGTAACCCCTATAGTAACCCTTATAGACCCCTTTTAAAGGAAGCCTTCAGCTTCGAAGGCCTTGAAGGAATATCTTCAAACGGGTGAGCAGAGGCCGCCAGCTGCTGGCAAAGTGCAGCTTTAGGTTTGGCAGTTTCCGAAAATTAGGGGTACCTTAGTTTGGCGGTCCCTGTAGTAAGGATCCTACTATTTATAGGGTACTATATTAGGGGTCCCCTATTTTCGGAAACTCCGTTTAAGGATGGGAGCAGAGGAGTTTCGTGTTTGGGATTTAGCGCGGGGTGGTTTAGGCTATTGCAGCTATGTGATGACGGTCATGGTCATGTCGCTAGATGCATCTTAAGCATGACTTCTAATGTCAATGTCCATTTACTTGATCATCGCGGGCATGGTTCCTCTCATCGCTGGTGCGATGACTATTACGACGCGTGGAAGTATAGTGGTGTTGACAGGTAGGTGCTGACCTTCAATTGCCCTATCGTCGTTGAAGTCATGCTTTTGGTTGCAATGCTGCTACCTGTAGGTAGCAGCCACCCTGCACTGCGGCTTTGCGATAGTTCAACCCCTTAGTTTTCAAGAATGCCATCAACCCTAAATCCTCGAAGCTTAATTCATGAACCCAAAGACAAAACAGCTTAACAGGCAAGGCCCAATTGTTGCAAAGAGACTCAGCCTGAGGCCAGGGCACCTGCACGCCTTATTGGGACCTGTCCTCCCTAGGTGCGCGTTGCTGACCATGGTCTGGGCTTAATCTTTCCCAGGATTCTTCTTAGTGACTACTACACATATTTTGCGGAGTTTACCATAAAATCAAGCGTAGTTTGGACCAGCCTACAATCGAGCGTCCGTTTTTGGGTACAAAATGCAGAAAGTTCAGAGTGTTTAACGGCTTGAGGGCTCAGCATGGTTGGCTTTGCTTGGATGTGCTGCAGTGCTAGCTTTTTGTTCAAGGGTGTTAGCGTTCTGGGTGATGGGCTTCATCAATGCTTTAACCAGGGCTATTGGAAGCCCGAATCTCAGCAGGGGTTAGCAATAACAATGAGGCCGCGGCCTGCCTGTGGAAATTTCAAGCTAGACTGGGGGCCGTTGGCATGAAGGGACAACTACTTGGAGGTTCATGGGTAGTTATAAGTAGGGTTATAAGTCCCCTAATATGAGTTATAAGTATAGTTACCCTACTTATAACCTCAGTTATTATAACTACCCATGAACCTCCAAGTACCTAGCAACATCCTGACGCCCTAACCTTCGCTCTCGCTTAGACTGGGGAACACTTTCGCCCCAAACTTAAGGCACACAGTGGAGTGTGAGCGCGATGCGGACATCGGAATGCGGGTTTTGGTTTCAGCTTCTTGCTTCACGGCTGAGGGCTTTCAGGTACAACATCAATGAGACGCTGTGGAACCAGCGGCGGATGAGGCTGAGACATGGCAGGCGCGGTGTTCAGGGCAGAAGCTTTCGCCCAGCTCTGCCTCAGCACGGGGAAGTTTGGTTTCTCTGGTCCAGACTCAGCCCCCAGCATTGGATCCGTCAAAGCTCAACCTTGCGGGTAAGCAAAGGTTATGTAGGATCGAAGTTGTCCATGGATGTAATCTCTCGGTGCGCTGGGGGAACCTTGTTTTCGTCACCGATTCAGCTGCAGTGCAAATGTCAAGGACTCAGGGGCGGCTGAGGCCATCACGAGAGGGCCTCCTAAGCCTCGAGCCTAAGCCATACCTGCCGTAGACCCTCCCACTTAAGCCCTCCCAGCACAACCCTGCCTGGTCAATGGAAAGACGGTGGAAAGCATCATCATAATGAGCATGAAAATAGGTGGGGTTTGTGGGCCGCAGGTACCCTAAACAAGCCTTAAGCGCCGAAAGAGAAACACAACAAACTCTCCAAATTTGCCGTGAAGCAGAACCTGACCCCAATCCCGTGCAGGAAGTCAATTTTGACTGTAAACCTTAAATCCTGAACACGCACATACCCTGAACACTGAACTGCGCTGAATCTTGAACCCTAAATTTAAAAGGAAGTTTCCGAAAATAGGGCACCCTAGCATAGTACCCTAAATAGTAGGATCCTTTAACAAGGACACCAAAATTAGGTACCCCTAATTCTCGGAAACCCCCAAAACCCTAAACCCTAAACCGTAATCCTAAAGCCTGAACCTTAACTCCTAAGCGACAACCACTGAACCAATAGACCAGTCGCAGGCACAACGCTGCTTGTGAGATACTTCCGTGCCTCGTCACATCTCGGGTTCCTTTAAGAGCTTCTATGAAGGGTTCTATTCGGGTTTGGGTTTATTAAGGGTTCTATTCGGGTTTGGGTTTATTAAGGGTTCTATTCGGGTTTGGGGTCTAGGGTTTAGGAATTTGTGTGCTTTGGGGGGTGCAGGTTTTCGGGTTTGGGGTTCAGGTTTTAGGGTTTGGGGCTTTGGGGTTTTGGCGTTGGGGGTTAGGGTCTGGGGTGATGCAGTTTTCCCGAAAACTGAATTCCCGTCAAAGAAACGTAGGTTATGGTTGTTGAAGGTCGGATTCAGGATTTAGCTGTCAGAGGTTTGGGGTTTTGGGCCAAGTTTTGGGGAGACTTAAAGTTCGGCAGATATCATTCAGGAGTTTTGGCCTGCTGGCACCACAGAAGTGTGTGGACATGTACTCTTCTTGGTGTACCGTTTTCTCTTGCTTGCTCTTGGAAAGTTTGAAACCATGGGGGCAATGGGGTGTGTCGGCGGTTGAGTTTCTAAGCCAGTGTTTTAAGCCTCAAACCCAATCGTTATCGCGTAGAGTAGCTGAGTAGACAACCGATGGCAGTTAACGCCTTAGCCCCTTTGAGCACGTCAACTTTGCAACTAGCTAGACCCACACCACCAATACCCACACCACCAATTTTACGGATTCAAGACGAAGGGCTTTGGGTACTATGGGGTCTTCCGAAAACCACAAATCCAGCAAACGTCCTCAGCCCTAGAGCTACTTAGCCCTAGTATACACACCTGGGTGTTTCAGAGCGGCTCAGCCCGAGTACACGGTAGTTGCCTAAGTATGTGCACGAGTGCCTTGTGGAGTTCTATTCCACAAGTACTTTAGAACCAGAAAATAACTTCCGGGTCCCTGTTTTTGAAGCCTTTCTACCCAACTTTTCTCTGGAAGGCTTTCTCCCAATCCCCAATTCCACTCCTAAGGGTCAGGGTCAAAACCTCCAAAAAAGGTTCAAAGATGTGTTGAGCGAGGCTGCTCGAGGCCTGCGCCAGGCCGGAGCAAGAGGAGCCAAACGGAGGTGGACGTGGACGGAGACTGGCCAAAGCAGCCAGAGGAAGACTCGCCTGCTGGTCGCCCCGCCTTTGGAAGAGTGAGTGGTTGTGGATATTGCGGGTTGCTAGACAGACATCACACCAACTCCTGTGCATCGCTGTGGCTCGTGCAGAGGGAGGGCCAAATGGACGGAGTCCGTTTGAGTGGGTCCAACCCTTGTGTCGCTCGCCTTTTGGATGATCACAAGCAACAAATGTTGTACAATTCAGCTGCAAGTAGCCGTTCCTCTCTGAGAGAGATGTTGTGCTGTGCTAGCGGCTAGCGCAAGGGCAAAGCTGTACACGCCCAACACATGTTCAACATAAACACACGAGATTCTTCTCATGAGCCGTTTAGGCGTCGGGTCGATTTTGCACCAGATTGGCTCCTGCAGAATCATCCTGGGGCCGTTGGGGTTTATAGGGTCTTGGGGGTTTGTAGGATTGAGGTTTGAGGAATCATACTTTTCTTTGTCGGGACCTGTACCTTGGGGACCACATGACCCGAATAAAAAGCGGCCCGAAAAATGCTTAAACCATTATACTATGAATCTCTATGTGGTATATCAACCTTCAACCCTTTTAGGGCCATCTTCGTCCTTGAGGTAAATATGTAAAATGATATTCTTTAGGGTTGACTAGTATGGCGTATGGTATACACCCCAAATCCTGACCCTTTTAGGGTCCTTTCCGTCTTTCTGTCCTTAAGGAATTCAACCTAATTCTAGAGACCATCTGCTCCTGCTGTAGTCGCAAGAACGCTTATAAGTTTCTCTTGTAGCAATGAAGACTTTTTTGTTTTGAAACGCAAGGCATGTATAGCACAGTCTAGGCATAACGAGCCGAGCTTCTTTTGCGAAGCCGTCTTCCGTAGCTGAGGCCTCCCCCCGATATCTTGGAAGGGCTCAGCGAGGAAGACAAGGCCACAAGAAGTACGGTCGTAGGG
Organism: Symbiodinium sp. clade A Y106; assembly: GCA_003297005.1. NCBI lineage: Eukaryota > Dinophyceae > Suessiales > Symbiodiniaceae > Symbiodinium > Symbiodinium sp. clade A. Next base: position 91,646 of record BGNK01000282.1, on the reverse strand, counting down.
TGCTTGTTGGTCCGGGCATAGGGTTTAGGGTGCAGGGTTCAGGGCTTAGGGTTTAGGGGGAGCCCCAACCTCAAACCCTAAACCCAACACAACGAAGCAAAAGCCCCTACACCGTACACCTCAAACCGGAAAAAGAAACAATAGCCCTATATAAGCCTAAACCCTGAACCACACACCAGGCTCGACCTAATTACTTGGCCTTGGTAGGGTTATCATGACGGAATGCATAGCTGATAGGTTCTGAAGTTCTGTGCTTCCGGGTTTCAGGGCTCTCGTTAGGGATTTAGGCTTAGGGTTTAGGGTGAAATGCTTAGCGGCCCTCTTCCTCAAACCCCTAAATACTAAACCCCCCGAACACAAGGACGATGCCTGATTGAGGTGTCAAGTAGCTGACCACTTGAGGCAGTTACTGGTAGGATCCTACAACATAAAACTGGCTAGCCAGAAAAGGAAGCACAATGGACACTTTAGCTTCTTTAGGTAGCAGAACCCCTGAACTGTTCATGCTAAGCCCTGAAGCCTAGTGAGGATGCCCGCAACCCTAAACCCGGAACAGTCAACAGTATCTCAGCCTACATGGGAGTTTCCGAAAATAGGGGTACCTTATTTGGGGGTCCTTATAATAAGGATCCTACTATTTAGGGTACTATATCAGGGTCCCCTATTTTCGGAAACTCCCACATAGCAGTCGACCAACGTATCAGATACCTGGCAGGGAGAAAAGGGGTGATTAAAACCACCTCGTCGACCCTGAACCCTAAGCCCCAAACCCTTGCAGCCTCGTGAACATGTCGACCCTCCCTCAGTTGTGAACTCATGCAGCCGCCAGGAGGTCGAAAGCGATAATGTGGCTGTGGCTTGAAAGCGGGATCTGTTTTCGGCTTGAGGGTTTAGGGTTCAGGGTTAAAGGTTCAGGGCGTTCGGCTTGAGGTGCTACTGCTTAGCGTTTAAATTTAAGGCTCAAGCTTTGGGGTTTAGGGTTGTTCGGTTTTCGGTTCCCTAAACCCTAAACCCCAAACCCCAAACCCTAAACCCTAAACCCTAAACGCTTGCTTCTCGGGGTTTGGGTTCAGGGTTTTGGATTCTCAGGCCGGGGCCTCTTTTGTTCTAGGGGCTAATGTAGGAACCTGATTAAGAAACCTTGGGCCTTTATTAGGGTTCTATAAGGATTCCTAAGAGATCTATAAAGGGTTTAGGGTTTAGGGTAGGAGCCTGATTAAGAAACCTTGGGCCTTTATTGGGGTTCCGTCTATGGATCCTACTATTTTGGGGTTATAGGCCCAGGGTGACTTAATCAGGTTCCTAAATTGTCTGTGTTCAGTGATTTCTTGGGCTGGAGGGCCAGCTCCCACAAGATGTGGACCTGGCCGATGGCTACCAGACAACCCACCCAAAGCACCAGTACTATAAGGGCTTAAATAATTAGAATAGGGTTCCTTTAAAGGGCTCTATATAAGGGTTATAGGGCTGCTATATGGGCTCGATGATATACGGGCTTAAATAACCAATACTGTTTTGGGGGGTTCCTTATCATAATCGTAGGGTTCCTTTAAAGGGCTCTATATAAGGGTTATAGGGATGCTATATGGGCTCGATGATATACGGGCTTAAATAATTACCAATACTGTTTTGGGGGGTTCCTTATCATAATCGTGGTATAATGGGCCCCAAAACCTTATTCTAATTATTAAGGCCCCTATATTAGTTAGGGAGACAAGCGGAGCAGCAGCCCCGAAGCGCGACTGCGCTCAGCCAGACCTGAATGCTACCCCCTAAACCCTAAACCGCTACCTGTTTGTGGTTACACAATGCACTCTTCGTGCTGAGCTGGTGCAGCATGGCTTTCAGACCTGTTCTTGACACAGCAGCTCGTTAAGGGAAGTCTTAGCCATTAACCCCAAACTCCAAATCCTGATATTCGGTGCCCTTAACAATCAGAATAGGGCCTGAATAGGGTATTGGGGTATATAAAACTATAACTATAATACGGACTCCCCCAAAAAAAGTCCTATTGGTAATTACCAGTAGGAAAAGTTGCGCCTGTCGATGCTTGCACACCATGGAGACCCCCAGCAACTAGCATTCATAAACTCTGGGGCAAACGCAGACGAGCCTGTTGCGCCTAGTTATTCTCTAGTCGGTTCGGTATGTAGGAACTATACTACGGTCCTGTACATCCCGCAGCAACCCCGTCTAACAGCAATGCTGATAAAATCTGGATACCCGGCCACTCTAAGCCCCATGGGCGGATCAGTATACTATAGATTGAAGACAGAACCCTACTATGGTTTACCGCATGCTAGGTGATCCGGGTTCTTGTGAAGGAACTTAGTTTAAGTTACCACCTTTGGAAATCCAATGTGAAGAACAGGGTTTCCGAGTTATGTTAACTTCAAGTAAATTCCTCAGCAGGAAACCAGTAATCGTATGTTACCCTAAACCCACCCTAAACCCTCAGCTCTTGCCCTCATACGGTGTTGCGGAGTCTCCGGCAAAAGTAGAGCCAAGCCCTAAACCCTAAACTCCAGACCCCTAACCCCTAAACCTTAAACCCTAAACCCTGAACCCTGAACTCTAAACCGTAAACCCAAACCCCTAAACCCCAAAGCCGTAAACCCTAAACCCTTCAAAGTAGAGCCAAGGGCCTTCTCGGCGCTTACGAAGTGCTTCTGGAAGCCGGCGTGGCTTCACGACAGGTGACAGGCTCAGAGTAGTACTGGGTTCTTGGTTGTTAGGATGTTTCAGGGTTTAGGGCTTAAGGCTTTAGGGCTTTAGGGCTTAAGGTTTAGTACTTGCGGGTTTACGGTTTGTAGGGTTCAGAGCTTTGAGGCTCAGAGTTTGAGGCTTAGACTCTAGGGCTTAGGGTTCTTTCTGACAAGTTGAGGGGTTGGAAGCCTGAAGAAGCATGAGGGGTGTATTAGGCTTTCGGGTTCAGCGTTTCGGGTTTAGGGTGTAGGGGTTCAGAGCCTAGGGTTGTCGTTGAGGTCTTTGGGGGTAAGCTTTTGCGTTTCTCCGCTCCTACGGCTAACTTCAAAGGTCGGTTCAAGGCCTCAAGGTTTCAACCCGCCGAACTACTTTGTAGTACGAATGCTAATACTATAATATTCACGCGAATACTAACACTACTACTAGTACGAATACTAACACTAAAATACTAAAACAAAAACCCATACAACAATTATTATTCAAATCATTACGAAAACTAATACTAATACTATTACTAATACTAATCCTAATCCTAATCCTAATACTAATACTAATACTAGTGGTATTATAACCCATCATAACCGCAAGCCTCATTCAAGAAAACGAGGCTTTCTGTGGAGGGTTGTTGGGGCTTCGGGTGTCTTTCTGTAGCTTCGCCGAGTTCCTGAATAAGGGGCCCAGAGTGTAGAGGCCTAGCGTTTAGGGTTTAGGGTTTGGGGTTCAGGGTTCCTATAGGGGTACTGTAGGGTTTAGGGTTTAGTGTTCAGTAGGGTCATACTAAAGTTAAAGGATATTGGACTAGCTTTTGCCGGGCGTAGTGTACAGGAAATCCCCTTCTAGGGTGAAAGTCTAGCAAAGTAGGGCCAAGGGTCGTCGTGAGTTGTATGGGATCTTAGAACCCCAGCACAGATCCTAAGTGGCGTCGTGTTGTTTGGCAAAATCGAGACCTCTAAGTTTGAGTCCTGAATGCATGGGCGTGATCAAACCCTAAACCCTAAACCCCTAAACCCCTAAACCCTGAACCCCTAAACCCTAAACCGCACATGCGACTTTGGCCGGAGGTTTTTCAAGTGGGTGCTGCGGATGGGAAGCCGGGCCCTAACACTGCTTCCTACGAGGGCTAGGATTCAGTGCTCAGGATTTCGGATTCTGGGTCGATGGTTTGGGAATTAAGGCTTAGGGCTCATAGATCGACGTGAGCTACAGTCACTACTATGGACAATCATATGGCTATTTTTGTCAGGCGGGATAGAGGATCCTTTTTGCCTGTGTCTGGGTCTGATTCAGGAACCATGTCCTTCTGGGTTCCGCACTGACTAGACTCTAACATGAACCCTATAGGGTTCTAGTGTCCATAGACACTAAGTAGCTCACAAAGGGCTTTGCCTTGAACCTCAACACTTTGGTCACGATGCGCAAGCTTCGGATGATTGTTGGGTTTCTGAGTCTTCCGCGCAGAAGCTGCACCCGAAGCCCTAAACTTCTTAGCCCTAAACCCCAAACCCCTAAACCCAAAGCCTTGGGCAGAAGTGCGCAGGTCAGGAGATCCGGTCTACCAGCTGATCATGCAGAGAGGTGAGGGTGTTTAGGGTTTCCCTGTAAACTACCAGAACCTACAAAGAAGCAGGTTCTGTTAGTTCCCCTCATGCGGAATTTACAGGGACCCCACAAAAAAAGTAGGTTTCGGTAGGTTGAGGTAGGGATCATGCAGAGAGGTTAGGGTGTGTTGGTAAGTATGAAGGTTTTTGTTTGCAGGGATCGCTGCAATCAGGATCCCGTTCCTTAGGATATTTAAGATTTAGAGTTTAAGATTCTCGGGTTTAGGGTTCAGGGTCAAGGATTTAGGGGTTAACATATGGGTAAAATCTCCGGGCAAGCCGTCCAACGTTCGGTTTTTTTTAGGGCCTGTGCTTTGTAGCACATGTCTATCAGGAGTGCTTGAATCCTCAGGGTTTTCGGGAAACGGCCGCAGGATGTTGGATGCAGGGCTTGGCTTGGCAGGCTTCGGAATCAATTTCCATGATGTTGGATGAGTTTCGTATTCAGGCTAATGTAGGAGCCTGATTAAGAAACCCTGGTCCTAGAACCCCAAAATTATTGAACCCTAAACCCTAAACCCTAAATTAGGTTCCTGTGTTACAGGCATCTTGGGTTGGCACACGTAAATTTAAAGCTCAAGGGTTCCCCCAGAGACTCCGAAACCCCTTAAGTAAGGAATAGACCTTACATTTAGTCGGAACCCTTATAAGAATGAAGGTATACTCCTTTAAGGGGTTTGGAGCAGCGAGAAAGCTTGTAATGCTACTGCCGTTGTTGTTTTTGTCGTGTCGTTGCTACTCTGTCGCGGCATTCGGTGAATCGGGTATGGAGCTGTGCCCGTCTTGGGTCGTTCGGTTGCGGCAGTGTCCGTTAAAGGACTGAGTGTATAAGCTCTTAGTAGCTCTTAGATGGACTCTTGTCGTTGTTGTGAGTAACATTTGTCCTCGTGGCTGTTGGAGCTCGCAGGTGTGGGGGGCCTTGGTATCGAGGCCCTGCCGGACGACGTTCTGAGGCCAGACCCGTAACCGGAGCCCTTTTGATTGGTCTCAGTATACCCTATATAAACCCTATAATCCTGAACCCTAAACCCCAAACCGACATCTTGAGGCAGAATATACACCTGCTGCTTCCAAGCTACAAGCAGGATATGGTTCCTTGACGCGTGCTTCTGTCATGTGTCTTCGGCTATACTGACCCAGCCAGCAAAACTGGCCCAAATGAAGACCTCAGCCCCAGGAGCCTTTAGCTGAACCCTATAAGGCCTGAACCACAAGGGGCCTAAAGCAACTGAACCCTGACCACGCCTCATTCTCCCCTTCGATCTGCGTAATTGGAGCTTGCCTTAGGGCGCGCCAGAATCGTCCACCACGGTTTCGGGTGGAACAGGCAGAGCCGGGTCAGTCGGTGAAAGACAGTTGCTGCTTGCAGGTAGGCCTTTGGAATATTGTATTTTCCCCTTTTGGGCCTAAGAGGATTTTTATGTACGAAAATACTTCACGGGCCTTAAAATGCCAACCTAGTTTAGCGTCGTATTGACCGGAGAGGAGGTGGCACCGTAGGTAGGCGGTGCGGTAAGTTCTGTATTTGCGGCTGTCCACAACCACAGATGTCTGGCGAGTAGTACTTCAGTAATGACGATGCTGCTCGCTATAGTGATGACGATGGTAATGGCGATGCCTCACCTGTTCCCTGGACGTTTTGGTAAGGTTGGGCTGAGGTCTAGAGTGCTTTATGCATACCACATCTAAAGGCACTTCGGAATCATTAAGCATGCTCCGTGACGGAGAAAGGCGAAAGGCAGACGTCAAAGGTTCTTCAGAATTCGGATACTCCCTTAAACCCTAAACTCCTAAGACCCTAAACCCTAAACCCTGAAACCTAAAACTCCTAAGACCCTAAACCCTAAACCCTGAAACCCTAAACTCCTAAACTCCTAAGACCCTAAACCCTAAACCCTGAAACCCTAAACTCCTAAGACCCTAAACCCTAAACCCTGAAACCCTAAACTCCTAAGACCCTAAAGCCTCGAAGTTTATGCTGCCCTTTCTTGCTACGGTTCCAGTTGCACCCGAGGTTCCCTGTAGGTTTCGGGATCTTGGGGTTTGGTACTTTTACGGTTTAAAGGTTAGGGCTTTGGGGTTTAGGGTTTAGGGCTTGGGGATTAGGGCTTTGGGGTTTAGGGCTTAGGGTTTAGGGCTTTGGGGTTCAGGGCTTAGGGTTTAGGCTTTGCGTTCGGTAACCTAAGCTGAGGAGCTTCGTGGGAAGCGTGGGGGCTCATATCCTGACAGGCGTACATCACGCCAGCGAACGTCTGGCACTGGGCTTCGGCCTTGGATTCCGTGGCAGTGAACTCTTTCTGCGAAACCTTGTTTCGTACCCTTCACTCAGAGGCCGACAGTTGCGAGATCGCTGTCCGAAGGATGCGAGCGCTTGCGTTTAACATTCTTGTTTTTCAACGTTCTTCCTGACAGTTCCTTGTCATTTCCTACGATTATGGTCTGTTACGTACCACCCCCNCCCCCCCCCCAAGAACCCGCTTACAACTAGCAAGGCCCCTATATTAGGCCTCCTGTCCTGGGCGTGGTACCCTTCCAAGTGTGTTTCTACAGGCCCGACAGCTCAAGAAGATCGACGTCGCACAACTGGCATGTATGGAAAGGGACCCACTACCATTATGGAATTAAGCCCTAAAAAACCATCCCCAGTATGGTTTTGGGGACCTAATTATCATAATAGCAGTGTATATGGACCCTCTGGGGGAAAAGGGTTTATAGGGATTGACGAGTTTAGGGTTGAAGGGGGAAGACTTTGAGGGTTTAGGGTTTAGGATTTTAGGGTCTAGGGTTTAGGGTTTAGGAAGACTTCGGGGCATCGGGTTCAGGGCTGATTGGGTCTACAGGGCCTCAGAACTGTTGTTTTCAGGTGGGACTTTGGGCGGGGGTGCGGGGAGTTTGGATGCGAGGCAAATCGTCTAAAGCCCTAAACCCTGAACCCCAAACCCTGGACCCTAAACCCCAAACCCTACACCCGAACTCGCTGATCCTTGCTCTGCTCTTCTTCCCGCAATCGAAGGCCCGAAGTTGTCTCCGGTAACCCCGAGCCCCAAACCTTCCCCGAACCGAAGCCCGAAAGGGTTTAGGGGGTATTGGTTTGGGGGTTTCGGCTTATCAAACAACTTACCTTTGGTTACTAGGGAACGGAGGAATGGGGTACAATTATGACTACTATTTCTACCATTCTTCCATTCCCTACTAACCAAAGGTGGGACAAAGCAAGAGACCCTCAGGCTGGACTCCACAGCCGAGTCCAGGGTTTAGTATGCATGAAGCTGACTTGTCCACGAGCACGCTCACTATGGCTTGCTAAGCCGTGAGGGTTTAGGATTAAACTAGGTTCCGGGCCAGCGAACCCGATGGTAGAAACATAGGCCCTTGGCCATACGCTCCTGGCGCCGTCTCAGGCAAGTCCGTCGCCCCATTTTGTTCGTTTCGGGCATATTGAAACCCCAAAACCTCAACCCTAAACCCTAAACCTATAATTTGTTGGCCAACCCTAAACCCTAAACCTATATTGTTGCGGCCACCCCTAAACCCTAAACCTGTGAATTTTGGCCAGGTCGTAATAGACATTGACACTTTCGAATGCCCCGTCCTTGAAGCGCTTCTGGATGGTGCCAGGGCCTTAGTCAGGGTGCTGTGGCCCCTAAACTGGTTTCTTGTTAAGGGATTTAGTTTAAGTTACCATCATATAGAAACCATGTTAACCCCACACCCTAAACCCTAAACTTGGCGTTCTTCTGGTTGGCTCTTAGGACTTTAACTTTTGGGGTTTCTATATGAACCATAATCAGGATGCTAAAAGTTTAACTTTTTGGAGGGGTTCAGAAGACAGCCAAGTAAACTGGTTTCTTGTTAAGGGGGTAGACGACTGTCACCGCTTCTCTGGGCCTTGTACTCTACATTACTTGTGCCTCCTGCGGTGGTACTGTTCAGATGTTTCGGCACTACCGTTACTTGTTTCTGATTGCATTTAAGTTACCATGGTAGGGATCTATACTAAATAACATGGCTTCTATATAGTGGTAACTCCAATGAAATCCCTTAGCAGCCAGAACCCAGAAACCCTACATTGATACGGCAGCCAACCAGTGATTTCTGATGCGATTTGCAGCAAGATCCCCTGAACCTCCCTTTGCCGAGGCCATCGGTGAGAGGCGGCAGGCCAGCTGACCAAGACCAAGGTCTCGGCTTAATATAGGGGCATAAATAAATACCAGCACACGATTTTGGGGCTCCTTGTTACAACTATCTCAAAATATGCCCCACAACCCTATTCTGATTAATGAGGCCCCTATATTAGCCATTTCAAGGGCGTGAGTCTCGAACTTCTGGGTTGCAAGTTACAAGCTTAACGATTATGGGTTAAGGGCTTCGGGCTTGTTGCCACGAGGTTTTGGGCCTCTTGCTGTCTTTAGGCTTTATCTGTCTGCCGTGGATTGGGCAGCTCGGAGGGTGGATCGTTGGCAGGGCCAGGCACGTATGTGGGTATGTGCCTATGCAGGTATGGATGGATGGCCAGACGGACGGATTGGTGGATGGCTGGCGGGCTGGCTGGGTGGGATAGATGGATGGAGGGAGGGAGGGATGGATGGATGGGTGTGTCGATGTACCGATGTATCGACATATGTATGCATGGCTGGAAGGATCAGTGGATGCGTACATGTATTCGTATGTCAGCATAACTCGTTTTATCAGACCTCTGCTGCAGTTGCCTGCGCTCCTGAATTTGGAGATCAACATGCTGGTCGGGTGGCCGAGTATCCGGGGTTTGGGATAGCTCAAATCCGAGACCTGATCCCTTGCCCGCATTAATCTTTAAGCCTTGTAACCTCCAATCATTCTGACATAGTCAAACCCGATTTCAGAACCCTGATCCTCTGCAGCAGAAAGGAGCCTACAACATATTTTCAATTTCCCAACCCTTAACCATCTAAGCTGAAGTTGTTTCGGAACTAGGGCACCTAGGGTTTCAAGGTGCATGATATCCCATCGTGTATTGGCGGCCACTTCGCAGGATTGATGTAGCATCTGACAGATACCCTAGACCCCTCACCCCTAAAGCCTAAACCGTAACAGGCTCTCGAAGGGGGGAGGCTCACTTATGGCGGCAGCTTATAGTCTCCACCACCACCACCACCACCACGACCACCACAAAGCCCTTGGTTGCTGCGGCACAAAATTTAAATAGCACAAACCTTCTCCCGAAAGCCATGTTGCAGCAATCGCTCACTTGAAAAAAAGGAACCTGGGCTCAGCAGGTTAATGCTTGAAAAAACAGGCTTGTGGCATGGAGGCTTCGTATTCAAAAAGTGTGACACATTGATCTGACGCAAACCCAGCCCTGGGTAGCAAGGTGCCTCCGCCTTTCAAATTTTCCCGTGGATATGGCCTGCACGACACGAGGCCACAATCTGATTGATGGCGTTGAAAGTTCAGGCTACCTTATCGACGAGATACTATATCACACACGAATGTACTGTAGTACACTGCACGACATCTACTCGACTCTGCTTTGCTTTAATGTAGGAACCTGATTAAGAAACCCTGGCCCTATAACCCCCACTATATCAGGATTCATATAAGGAACCCTAATAAAGGCCCAAGGTTTCTTGATCAGGTTCCTACATTACTCTACTCCATTGTTTTCTACTGTACTATAGAGTGCCTGGCTGCCTAGACCGTTGGCTCCTTGAAAGTTCACCCTCCCATGGCCCAGGCCCTAGGGGCTGTGCCTCCGAACTGAAAACATTGCATCCTTCGTACTGCTGCGAACAGAAGTTTGACTATAGAGTTAAAAATTGAGCGTCTGGTAAATTTCATAATGATGCATTCTACTTCCGCAGCGCAAGGGAGGTTCAGAATCGGATTCTGGTTTGCGTTCAGGGCTCAGAGTGTAGCAATTCTAGCTACAATGTAAGCTGAAGCGTCTATTCATGGTAATGTTCTGTCTTACTATGGGGTGGAAGGGGCTAGTAGTAGCCGCTGTGTTTCGATATATGGCTCTGATCGACGATCCTTGTCAATCTGTGTAAAGAGCATCTGCCGCTCGAATTTTGGGGGGTATTAGTAGCTGGATTCGGTTAGCAACTTAGTAGCAGCAAGTGCAACATCCGTGAGAGTAGCTCAAACCTAAGCCCATAATGCGGCTGCTGGTGCAACCTTTGAGATATGGCTGTCCTCGGATGCCGAAATCATAGTGAACAGCAGTCAAAGCAGGCTTATCAACGTAGGAGCTCAAGATGACAAGCGCCGGCAGCTATCGCAGGCTTTGGGCACAGCAATACTCGACAACGAGCTGTTCGTTGAGCTATGCAATCAGGCCATGGTACTGCTGATGGACAAAATCCTGCATGACCCTAAAGACCCTAAACTATGGGAATTATGGTATATTCCTTATAATGGGTAATGCAGGATTTTGTCCATCAACAGTAGGGATATCGGCACGGTGTCATGGCAAGGCAGCGGGGGTGTAGGTTACTTTCAGGGTTTGGGTTCGCAGTACAGATTCGAGTCTAGGGCTACAATGCTATCGGCTGGAAGGCTTGAGTAGGTCTTCCCCGTGAGAAATGGATGCCTTGCAACAGCGGCCGCACACGAGTCATGCGCACAAAACCCTAAACCCTAAACCCCTAAACCATTTAGGTTCCCTAACCCTAACCCCCTAAAGCCCTAAACAGAAATGCAGGGAACATCCCGAACAAATTTCAGATTCGACCACCGGCCCGGCTTTTGCTAAGCTTTGAGCCCACAGAGTCGGAGGCAGCCCGTCAGTCCCCGGTCAGGGTTCATCGAACCTGCAACAACCGGGAAACCTAAGACGCTTTAGAGGCTCCACGGTTTAGGGGTTTAGGGTTTAGGGTTTAGCGTTTTGGGGTTTAGGGTTTAGGGGTTTAGCGTTTTGCGTTTTGGGGTTTAGGGTTTAGGGGTTGAGATGAACAGCCCACTATAGCTGTGCTTTCCGAGCGCATACAGGCCCTAAAGACTAAACAAGGAACCGTTGTTAACTCGCACGCACACCCTGAGTCGGACGAATAGCTTTGCGACAAACATCACAAAACAGGCGTCATAATCAGATGAAGATGTGCTTAGCAGCACCCAAACCCGTGAACACAATAGTAAGATAAACCATGATAAACCCAACACCTTAAACAACATAAACAAAAAAGATGAACCAGGAAGGTAGTAAGACTACGCGAAATAATCCCTAAACCTTTAAACCTCGAAAGTAAATAGCTAAGCCCCGAACCCTTAAAGAACATAATAAGACAAAGATGCAGAATCAAGCGCATCCGAAGGTCTTTCAGCTCTCGCGGCTACGAGCTACTGACCTTCGGCCGTTTGACTCAGCTTTTGGTTTGGTGGCTTTTCTACGGATACAGGGAGTATAACAGGGATTATACTGGGTTTAGGGTTTGTTGCTTAGGGCTTACAGGGACTATAGGGCTTGTAGGGATTATCGTAGTGGGGTTATGGACATTTAGGGGTTTACAGAGCTCGGATGGAGCATGTCCTTTCTTGCAGGAAATCTGCAAGGCTCTAGAAACCCTAAACACTAAAGAGAGACCCTGAAGACCATAAGCCCAGTACCCTCATCAAAACCGTACAGAGAGCCATTACAGGAATTTGAAGGAACCCGAAGCCCTACGGTGCCTTATGGAGTCCTTAGCAGATAACTTCAGGGTTCCTTTAAGGTCGTCGTTCACTCCCCCAAACACATCTTGCTGTCCCAATTCTGACGATGGTACAGGCAGCAGGGTCGCTGCAACTGCGATCGAAGCCATGTGGGCATGCTCCGAGCATTTTCTTGTGGAACATGCCAACCTCTCACAGGCGAAACCGCCCTGGAGGCCTTCGCCCGAAAACGCAACCACTGAAATCCGAAGCCAACTCAGGTTACGACGCCATCTTCGTGCGGCGTGATCTCGCCCCGCTCTACAGCGCGGTTCGGATGCCCAGCGGGCTGTGGAGCAGGCAACCGCAACCCAAAGCCCAGAAGACTAATAAGCCAGAACCCCGAACCACACCCTAAAGCCAAAGTCCCAAGCCCCTCGGAGTTGAGGTAGATTTTTTGGACCCTGCACTCCAATGTCTCAGCCTCCACAACCTAGGCAGAAGTATCGGCTTTCGCTTGTTCGCCGGGCATTCGTCATCTGGTGTTGAATTAGTTGCTAGTTTTATGATTTGCTTGATGTTCTGAATTTGCTTGATGTTCTGAACATAGCTGCTGTCGCTGCTGTTGTTGCGGTTGTTGTTGCAGGTGCCAAAACTTGGTGTTGTATATACTTGCAATTGCTGTTGTTGGGGATGTTTATGGTGGTGATGATGATGATCAGAAGAAGCAGATGATTATGATGATTATGATGATTATGATGATGATGATGATCAGCATGACGATCGAAGACGATGACTGGATGGACGATGCGGAGATCAAGAGCCAAATTTGACTGCTTTCGGTAGCATGCCAAGTGCGGGCATGTTTGTACTGAGGCGGACCTTGAACCAGAACGCCAGCTAAACGCCCACCTAGCGTTTCTGCACGTTTTTTCTCGCAAGGATAATGTAGAGGCCTGAATCCTAATTACCCATAGTATTTTGGAGTTCCTTATTATAGTTATGGTATGGTATAATACACCCCCCAAGCCCTGTTCTGATTATTACGGCCCCGATATTAAACTCGGCGAGGTGAAGCCCGTAAGGCCTAGGCAAAGCTTGAACGAAAAATGGGCCCATGAGAAAGAGGTCCGGCCAGCGCTGAAATTTCCTCAGGACTGAGCTGATGCAAAGATGTGGAGCTAATTAAGATGAGATGCTACTCCACTTATGGGCTCGTCATTATGAACATCATACTAATTCGAGGTACTATACTGGAGCTGCTCATCTGCTCAAGCTCCCACTTGTTGGTCGTGAAAGCTTATGTAGTTGGCAGGGCTTGTAGGGTTTGGGGCATGGAGTTGGGTTTGTTAGACTTTGGATTGAAGGGTTGGGGTATCAAGCGCCTCATACTTCCACATTCACCTTGAGTCAGCATCGACTCAGGAGCTATGGACCTCAAGGTGTCAGGATTATGAGGGCAAGCCGACACCCTAAATGCGCAAATCTGAAGCTCCAAAGTACAGTACGCAACAGGCCTACTGTAAACCTAACCGGCCCTAACTACTTTCCGATGCCTACGCCCGAAGCACTCTTCCACACGCTAAATACCCAGTTGTTGCTCTGTAGACCCCAATGCCACCACCGGGAATGTCTGGCGACATCGGTTAAGGCCTGACGGAGCTGACTGGAAAAACACAGCTATTGATGCAAACGTCCGTTTGCATCCTATACGCAGGATCTGCAGCGGTAAAGGTTCAGAAACACGCCGCGAATTCGTAATTGCCTGCTGCCAGTGCGCGAGCCAGGTGAACTGATCCATGCTCCGAAGGCTTTTTCCTTCTGTGATACAGTTGATGATGTAAATGCTGCATTACCTTAATGACCCTAGACTGTGGGAATTATGGTCTATTCCTTTGTAGGGGTAATGCAGTATTTATTTCATCAACAGTATGTTCGCTCATCAGGCTTGAACAAGCCGTGCTTTTAGCTTGGAGGCGATGCGCACCAAGTGAAAGGTCCACGAGCTAGGGGCACCTATGGTCCTCTGCTCCAAACAGATTCTATAGTACGTAGTTTCAACGAAATAATTGCATATTCGCATGCTGCAGAACATGTCATAGCATAGCAGTTAATACGGAGCCCTGAACAGTAACAATCAATAACATTATGAATCATGCAGGCTTCTATATTGCTGCAGGATGAGTTCCTCTGCTATCGCCACTCCATCATCACCACCTGCAGCCGTCCTATTCGATTCGTTCGCGAATGGCTGGAGACTCGGTTCTTTTGCATGAGCCAGGCTAATACAGGGGCCTTAACGATTAGAATAGGGTTTTGGGGTATGTGATACTATAACCATACAAAGGAAACCTGAGGAGTTGGCCCCATAGAGCCCATACACCAGCAAGCCTTATTTTGAAACAGTTGGCTCTGAAAGGAATAAGGTTCTCAAATGGGCTCTCGACGCAGTCACCGTCGGCTAAGGTTTTTCCGCGCGAATGATCCAGAAGACTTGCACCTCTCGCCCAGCGCCCAGCGACGCTCGCAAGTTTTCGGGAGACTTCGGATTTTGCTGAGAGTAAATGGAGGGTTTGGGGTTGAAGGTTTGACTCGTGATTCAGGGGTTGCGCAGCAGGGATCAACCTTACACATCACTACGGCTCCTGTGATCAGGCAGCCATGCGCTACCTTTTTTGTGCTTGTATCACAAGAGGATATTGACCTTCTCGCAAAACATTGAATCCCGCTAAGTCCCTGAACTTAAAACTTTGCGCTGAAGCTCATACCCGAAACCCCTAAACTTGATAAGCAATGGACCCGTAAACCCTTGTTTTTCACTGCGGCAGGCTCGAGAGCATGTGGCACAACATCACTCAGTTATTAGAGTTCGAAGGCGTGTTGATTTTGGGGTTTGGGGTGTGGGGTGTTGTGTAGGCGTTCAAGGTTTTAGGAGTTCAGAGGTTTAGGGTTGTTGGGTTTTTGGGCTTGGAGTTTAGAGTTCAGGGGTTCAGGATTCAAGGTTTCGGGGGTTCTGCACCATGGGTTTGGGCGATTCATGCGTCCATCTGCGGAAAGATACTCGCAAGGCTGATTCGTACGGGATAGTCTTGTGTAAGGTGGCGAGATCGGTAAGAAGGGCAGTTGCGGCAGCAGTCTATACTCGCATGGCGTTTAAGAATAATCCAATCACGCTGGCAATGACCATTGTTCAGCATATTTCAGCATGGTCATGGTGGTGGTCCGGAGTCCGGACTGTCACTGCCACAGTCTCTGTAATCACTATGGCTGATGCGAAAAGATTGACCCCCCATCATCCTCATCATCATCAGCAGCATCAACTGCATCATCATCATCATCCTCACCATCGTCATCATCACTGTCATCCTCCTAGATAGCCTCCTCCTCATCATCACCGCGCATCCCTAGCAGAATGACTGTAGTGAACGAACCCTCTCAGCTTACTACTAGCAGCAAGCAACATGTGGAAGTGCTCGGACTGGTGCATTTGCACTCTGTTTGATAATCGCTGTGGTCATGACAGGTAGAAGATACCTCCTCTTTCCGCCCAGGCTTAGAACCTCTACCACGGAAGACCTGGCAAATGACATTTTGCATTATGCTGCCAACAGCTTCGCTTGCTCAAGTACGAGCAGCGGTTACTGTCCCTCGTACAACCTTTGCTTGTGGCTGCTGTTGCAACCTTGATGCCTCAAGCCAGCACAACAACCCACCACAACATCTAAACCTGAGGCCAGACCTGTGCAGCGCGAAAGGTTCAGTGCGGCTTAACGAAAAACTGGAACCCCAGCCTACAAGCTTAAACCCCTAAACGCATAAACATTGAACCCCTATAAGCCTGCAACCCGAACTCTCAAGCTCTCAACACCAGGTCTAACTCGCAAAATCACTTTAGGGCTTCCATATATTGTATGTGTATATGCATATATATATATACTCACTCTAACTACTAAGGGCTCCACATACAGCAAAATCCCGCGCTTCTAGATTGACAGGCATGAAGACCATGCCCTTCTCGCTCTTCCTCTGAGCTTTCACACTGGAACCTGAGGGTTTAGGGTTTAGGGCTTGGGGTTTAGGGTTTGGGGTTTGGGGTTTAGGGTTTAGGGTTTGGGGTTTAGGGTTTAGGGTTTGGTCTTGGTTTTGGGTTTCAAAGTGTAGGGTTTGGCCTTCTAAATGAGAAGGGTTTCTGTGATTGGGATCTCATACGGGGCGTACTGACAACAAAAAGAGGGCTCTGGAAGGGTTTAGATCAAAGTGTAGGGTTTAGGGCTTAGTGTAAATTGTGCCTGTCACCGCCTTTCTTGGTAAGGGACGCTTAGTCTCTAGACTGTTCTGGTAAAAACTAGTAGGGTTTAGGGAGCAGTGGCCGTGTGTGCAGACCAATCGATTGCGGCGAATCAAAAAGGGCTACCTCCAAAAAGAAAAGCCAAACATCCAGGAGCCTTGAGCACTAAGACCGCGCAAACCGTGAAGCCCTCACGCAAACCCTCAAGCCAAAGTTACGACATAAAGACCAAGAAGCCCTCAACCCTGAAACCCCTAAGCCTTAGGCCACATGGCATACAGCGACAAATCCCTTAAACCTAGACGCTCCAAACCCAAACTCGCGGCCCAAACTCCGTCCTATAAATTAACACTCAAACACTCTCTGGCTAGGGTTTAGGGGTTTAGGGTTTAGGGTTTTAGGGTTTAGGGCTTAGGGTGGAGGGCTCACAAGCTGCAGGCGCGCTCGGGTTTAGGGCTGGGCCTTCGGCTTGAGTTGGAGCTGGTCTGAGATTTCAGGCTTTCCGTGTGTAATGGATTTGCAGCTCTGGGTTGATCGAGGTTTGGGGTTTAGAGTCTAATGTAGGAACCTGATTAAGAAACCCTGGGCCTATAACCCCCAAAATAGTAGGATTCATATAAGGAACCCTAATAAAGGCCCAAGGTTTCTTAATCAGGTTCCTACATTATGGAGTTTCTTGTTGAGCCTTGGGCCTTGGCTTAAACCTTTAGGTCAACCTGGGTTTCGGAGGTTTTGGGTTGGCGTTTTCGGAGGTTTCGGGCTTCCTGCCCCGTTAAACGAGGAGGTTCCTTATATCGTATCGTGTTTCCTGCTGGCAGTTGATGTTTCTATAGTCTATAACCCTTCCATGATCCCAAAGGTTATAACCTTTAGTGCTTAAGGATACTGGACAAGCAAGTACCGGCAAAGGCGTCAACTCTGGGACCCATATCACGAACTGTATAGCTTTAGGGTTTAGTGTGTAGGGATTCAGGGTTTAGGGATTAAGGGTTTAGGGATTTAAGGATTTAGGGTTCAGGGATTAAGGTTTAAGGGTGTGGGGTTTTAGTGTTTCAGGGGTTTAGAATCCTGTCGCTGCGCAGACGTCTAACACGATGATCGCGAAGCTGACTGCGGAGAACCTTCGAAAGTGCTATCCTTAGTCGGGAATTCGCGGGACCGGAGGTTAGGGGTTTAGGGTTTAGGGGGCGCGGTTTTTCGGAATGCTGTGCAAGCCTCTGCTTGTGTCTGTTTCGGTTTGTCGAGTTCTCGAGTCCCTCGGACTACCTGAATATAGCAGTCGACATTGCAGGCAAGCTCATGAGTCTGGGTGGTCTCATTTCAGACAACATAGGAGAAATGCTAGGCAGGTCCTGCGTAAAAATTCCGAACACTTCCCTCCTCAAGCTCTGAACATTGCACCCTGAACCCTGGCAAGCCCGAAATGTCTTGCCAAGCTCTGCCAAGCTATGTCTCGGAAGCCTGAACATCAATATCATCCCTTACCCCATAAAAACACCGACCTGCTGAAGGACGGGTGTAGATCGTATCAAGGAACCCTGAACAGGAGCGTTCAGGTTTATGTTGAGGCACAGATATGGTGTTCATGTGTAGTTTGAGGCACAACAAACAATGAAATGAAGGGTCTTGGGGCCGAAAGTGTTTGTCATACAGCTCGAGTCACATCAGCGAGGTTCGCTGCCGCGCAAGCAGCGCAGAAAGAAGAGGCTGCCGGCGGCGCCAAGAAGGCTCGCAGGGCAGATTTCTGGTTCTTGCTGAGGAGAAGAATTCGGGCAAGTATAGGTGTGGTATATAGGTTTAATTTAAATTACCATAATAAGGAAATCATGTTATCTACTGGCCGTTGATGTTAAAAGCGTTCAGGGTCATTGTAGGTTGTAGAAGGCATTGAATATGAGTTACCATAGTCAGTTTTAAGGAAAGCATCCTACCCTTGTCATGCTTATTTGAACTAAAATATCTAATTAATTTCCCTCACAAGAACCCAGAAAAGCATGAGGATCCGTGGCAACATGAGAGCGCCAAACCAACAAGCTTCAACTTCAATGCCCTGAACAAGTGGCGGACGCCCCAAGTTCAGGAAACCCACAAAGGCGCAGCTTCATTTTAGAGCCGCTTTAGAAGCCGATGGCGCCCCCTAAACCATACACTCTAAAGCCTAAACCCTATAAACTCTAGACCATACACCTGAACCCGAAACCCTTAAACTCTAAACCATACACTCTAAACCCTAAACTCCACATTCTGAACTCTAAACCGTCTTACGAAAGCGCGGCAGGCATCCTCCTTCGGATCGATGGGTTTCGCACGGCCCGATGCTCAATCTCCCGGTTTAGGGTTGAGGGGTTTAGGGTTTAGGGTTTAGGGGTTTAGGGGTTTAAGGTTTGGTGTTCCTTTCGTCACTATCAGGACCGATCGCGCTCAAGGCTTGATGGCTTATGGTGTCGACTTTAGATTCTTGGAGTTTTTTTTGGGCGAGCTGACTGGGCCGAATTTGGGCTGCCTTCACCTATACTGAGCATCTGTTCATAACATGGTGGCAATTATGGTTCTGGCTTAGATTTCTGAAAAAGTCGCGGATCTGCTTCAAAGCCGTCAACTATCTCTCGACAAGACGTTAGGAACTATGTGGGTGGTTTTGTAATTCATAACCATTTTCCATATGCCAACAACTGGAACAACCTCTGTCACTCTTATGATACAAACCTAGCGGGGACCCCCACTTCGAGACGCTCTGACATCGACCGAGCAGGGACCTTCGTGAAAGCTTTCTTTTTGCAGGTTGGAGTTTTAGGGTTCATTTGTGTTTACGGAAATTCAAGAGTTCGGGCGTAAGTAGGTCTTGTGATTTCAGCGTTCAGTTTTGGGATAGGGGTTTTCCGGTTCAAGCTGTTGCCAGACAAGCTAAAATACACTTGCGCAGCTCGCTGCCCATCAGCTTTCTGCCAAGATGTCTCGGCGGGATGCAAAGCTTTCAAAGCATCCAGAAAAAACAGACAAGTAGAACGTCACGTTGACACCATGTGCAACTCTCGCCCGCCTCAGCTTCAGAACGCTGCCCGAGCACAGGAGGAAGCTGTCGTACAAAAATGATTCTTCCGAAACGTACCAGGCGATTGCTGCAACTCCCAGGCCGTAGACATTGTTTGATTCAGGTTCAGGGTTCAGGATTTATAGTTTAGTGTTTAGGCCCGGCCATGGAGCAAGGTTCAGGGCTCAAGGGAAGTTTCGGCGTCGGGTCGCATGGACCCTTTGAAACCTAAACCCTGCTAGAAGACATCACAAACTGAACTCTAATTCTCGTAAACCTCTCGCGAAGAAACTAGACATGGGGGGTTCTCGACGTGAGGATCCCTTGGGGGCTGCTTATCGCAGTCATTCCATACTTTTCTGAGGCCGAGAAAGGCCGAAAAATCCTGAAACCCTGTAAACCCTGAGCCCTAAACCTTAAACCCTAAGCTCTACAGTAAACCCCATAAAGTTGGAAACCGGATTAAGGCCAAATAGTGCTGGGATTCCCTATACATTACTCTTAAGGATTGAGGCTATTGGGTTTCCAACTTTTTGGCTTCTACTGTAANACAGTAAACCCCATAAAGTTGGAAACCGGATTAAGGCCAAATAGTGCTGGGATTCCCTATACATTACTCTTAAGGATTGAGGCTATTGGGTTTCCAACTTTTTGGCTTCTACTGTAAAGGTTATAACCTTTGGGAAACCTTAATCAGACGATCGGGCAGACATACAAAGGAGCTCAACAAAAAACCTTAAACCCTAAGCCCTATACCCGAAACTTGAAGCTCCAAGAGCCTGACTGGGAGTCTCCTTCAGGTCTGCGACAAACACGGTCGACCGAGCCAAGGCGGAAGAGGCAGTAGCCACTTGGGTTTCGGGGTTCTTTATGGGGGTTCCTTTAAGGGATCTAGCAGGGTACGTACGATGGAGTTAGTTTTACTGGGTGGACTTGAGATTTGGTGATGAGGCTACTGCTGATGATTGCGGAGTAATCTGTTTCCATGAGGTCTATAAACAGAGTTTTCCAATTTCAAAGCGAAAATAGCCCAACCATGTTACGCCTATTCGGGCCTGGTGTCATTTACGGCGTTTTGAAGCCAGCCATGTTCAGCGCCCTAAGCATGACAGACCACGTACTAGCAACCTCAGGCTGATTCCTTAGATTGCTGATTATGGTGCAGTGCTGGCGCAAAGCACAAGCCCGAAAGCCCTGAAGCTCCGATCGCTACTCCCTGAACGCCTAAACCCCTAACTGTCATCTCCCAGGGGTTAAATTAACTCTAACATCCCCCCCTGTCATGACGAGGCCGCACCTCATGGGGTGCCCCGCAACTGGCAGGCTATGAGATACTGGGGTTTCCGCACAGTCATATAGGGCTTTACGGCATAAAAGGGTCTTGCAGGATTTACATAGGGTTTTGGGGTTTGGGCGAGGGTTGAGGGTTGTAGGGTTCAGGTGTTCAGAGCCGTTGGGCTTTGTGGTTTCAGCGTTCTGGGACATTGCTGTTTAGGCATGATGGGGATTTTCGGGATTGTAATTTGGATTTGGTTCTGAGGGCTTTGAGCACAAACTTAAGATAAGCTTCCGTAGATGCACCTGGCACACATTCTTGCTTCTTCGGCGGGGCGCCGAGCTCAACCCCAACCCCTGAATCCTAAACCTGAAGCTTGCACAGTCAAGGTGCTTTGAGGGCGTTCGGGGCCCTCAAGCCATGAACTGAAATCTGAGCACCCCACAGCCCTCAGCTCTAAGGCCAAACGGTGCGCAAAAGCTTGGGTAAGAGGTTATAAGCAATTATAAGTATAGTTACCCCAATAATAGCCCTAGTTACTAAGTCCCATGATCCTTGAAGCTTGAGGTTAATAGGGTCTAGGATTTTTAGGGTATAGGGGTCTGGATTGCGGGTTGGGGTTTAGGGTTGAACCCCGAGCCTAAAACCGCGCGCTCACCGAAGCCGGAGCATCCCCTATCCCCGAATGGCTTTGAGAACCCTAGACTTAACACTAAGACCTAAGCCTTAAACCCCGAGAGTTCTTAAGCCAAGGTGCATGGTCCACCAACTGCATCGAAGGCCCCGAAGCCTAGCCCCGAAACGTCAACCCCAAACCCTAAACCCTCAAAAGCCTCAAACCCTCGACCCTAAAAAGCTCTAAGATCCCAAACCCTCAACAACCCTGAGCCCTAAAGCAAGCTTTGAAACCCTCACAACCCCAAGCCCAAACGTCAAACCATCCCACCTCTAAGCCCCAAGCCTTAAAACTTAAGACCCTCAAAACCCTAAACCTGAAACCCTCAAAGCCCTAAACCCGAAGCCTTAAAACCCTTAGGACCGTAAACCTTAAGCCCTCAAACACCTGTCTCAGCCCTCTACCTGACACCCGCGTAACCTTAAAGCCTAAACCGTCAGCCCTAAACCCCAAGCTTTACGCCCTCAGCCCTAAACACTAAGCCTTAGACCCTAAACCTTACCCCCTCGAAGCCCTTAAACCCAAAGCCTCTCAAACCCCAAGCCCCAGAAGACCCAAAGCCCAACAGCGATTCGCAGGTGAACGTCCGGAAGCAGCTGAAGAAGGGCCTCAGCGGAAAGGACCGGGTTTAGCATTTTGGGTTTAGCAGTTCAGGGTATAGGAGTTTAGAGTTTAGGGTTAAGGATTTCGGGTTTAGGAGTTCAGGGCCGGGTTCGGGGTTTTGGAGTTTAGGGGTTTAGGGGTTTAGGGTTTAGGGGTTAGGGGTTAGGGGTTTAGGGGTTTAGGAGTTTAGGGTTTAGGGGCAGAAGAGGCGCACGGCTGTTTTGAAGGGGTCCTCTGATGATTAGAATTGGTTTGGGTGCAGGACATAACATATTTGTATATGGGCTAGTTCTATTTGGGGTTTCGTAGGTTTAGGGTTTGCAGCGTGTTGGCGTCCTAGAAAATCATATCCGACATGCCCACGCCAGAAATCCTCATGACTGCAAGCATCCCGCCGGCACAGAATGCAGCGTTCTGGGTGTCGGATGTAGAGATTGCAGCATTTAAGGCATTTAAGGTTCCACATCAAGGGCTCCGAAAGTGATGAATGATGATGCCGGCGATGATGGTGATGATGATCGTCCTCCTCGTGCTGATGGTGATAGCCGTGGCGTAATGGTCATACCGCTCCTGATCCTGATTTGTGCTGTTCACAACGCCCAGTCGTAAGCATCATTATAACAAACCCTAAACCCTTAGCCCTAAACCCTAAACCCTAACCCTAAACCGACTGCCGAACCAGCCTGGCGAACAGATTCAAAAGCGTTTCTTCTCAGTCATGAGTTTTTTTAAGTGTTTCCCTGGGGGTCGAAATAGCCCCAAAGCCTTAACATATGAGTCCTTAGATCCCTGGCGTTTGTGTTCTGAATCCGGATGCAGCATAACCAGGTCTGCTCCCCGGCCTAGCGACGAACAGAATCGACAAGGCTTCGGGTTTAGGGTTTAGGCTTCAGGGTTTAGGGTTTAGGGCTTCCTTCCCTGAAGGTTAAATGAATCCCCCTTTCAAATACTTCTCATACCAATGAGCCTGCAACCCGTTTGCCAGACCCGCAACCCCCAAACCCCCAAGCCCAAGCCTACTTGGAGGTTCATGGGTGGTTATAAGTAGGGTTATATGTCCCCTAATATGAGTTATAAGTATAGTTACCCTACTTATAACCCCACTTATAACTGCCCATGAACCTCCAAGTAGACCGGACGACTGAACCAAAGGACACCCGGATGACAAAGATCCAGAAGCGCTTAGACCAGTTGAAGAAGGAGGCTGGGCTCCGCACGTAGGTTCATGCTTCAGGGTTGGGGGTTAGGGTTTTATGATTGGGGCTGAGCAGGAGAGAACTTGTGATAGGCCATGGATTATAAGTAGTTTCAGTTTGAGGCATGGTGCGGATTTCATGGGATAGAAGCTTGAAGATTCAGGGCTGTGGTGCTGTTGCAGCTTGGGGATACAGCGTTTTCGGTTGAGAGCTACAGGGCTTTAAGGTTGCGAGGCATGGGGTTGTAATGCTTAGTAGTCATGTGGTCTTGAAGTTCAGGTTGCGGGGTCGCAGGTTGGCGTCGTTGTCATACTGCTTTGTGTTTAGCGTTGTTGCAGGGGTTGGGGGTTTAGAGGTTTTTTGCTACAGTGCCTCGGAGACTTTTATAGGTTGAATGAGTCTGCTCCCAAGGGTTCATTCGGGTTGGTCAGGTCGCAGAATGGCTCTTGTGAGTTTGTAGGTCTTGCAAGGTCCGGCTTGCCCAGGCCTAATCCCTATAACCTAAAGTCAAAGCGTCCCTAAACCCTAAACCCTAAACCCTAAGTTGTTAGGGTTTACCACCTCGCCTAGGAGTCAGGGGTTCGCGAGGCTTCGGAATGAATCCTAGGCCAATAACCTTCGCAGCTCGTGGCGGCCGGGGTCCTCCTCCGACCCCACTCCCATAGATAAACACAACAAGAGCCTTTGTGATCAGTGCTACTCATAGCATAAATGTTACTACTGCCGACAATATGCTTCATGCTTGTGGCACGAGAGTTACAGTGAACTTGGCGTAGTCATATCAACACCATGTAATTAATCCTTAAATTTCCTAACCCCCAAACACCGAAGCCGAAAACACTGACTGGCAGCTACTGGAGGTCGGCGGTGAGTGATGCCTCCGAGCCCTTGATAGCAGAGCCAAGGGCCTTTTCAGCGCTCACGATGTGCTTCTGGATGCCGGGTGTAGGGGTGATCCCAGAACCTACTGCTTTCAGGGATAATGTGCTTCTACTATGGCGTGAAAATTTCAGGTTTGTACACCATGGCCGGGGTAATCACAACCTACTTTGTAGCGATTGAACGGCTTCGCAACTTCTAGGCGTTATCGCCATACCCCGCGAGGAGCTCAATATGACTGATATGGGCATTTCTCGGTGCTCACCGTTGTAGTCGCTGATTGAGCGAAATTCCTCTATGATTTCCAGATATAAGGGTGCTGAAAGCTTCGGGATAGTAGGGTCGTTTACAGTGCCTGGCAATATTTTGCTAAAGCTTGTGCATGTGTGCACCCTTTCAGTTTCGATTTCCATGACTGCAAAGATTCACAGGTTGGCACATAAAGCCCAGCACTCAGGGCAACGACGGCATCGGTTTGTTGAGGATGTAGCGACTCCTAAAATGGTGTCTTGTCTCACAGCCGCCATGTACAGCCCTACATGTAGTTTCACAAGCATGCAGAAGAACCTCAGCATTTTCAAATGAAAATGGGCAAGGACAGATTTTTCTCTGTATCATATTCGTACAGTACTTAGAATCTACTTTGCTGCATAGATAATCCGAATATATCAAGACAGGTTTGAAGATGGACAAACAGAAGCAAGATGGTTCTTGCATACTAATATTAATAGTTTTAGTAGTACGGAAGTATATATTTGATCCTTTTCGGAATATGGGTATTTCATTATCGAGATTTGATCTTTTTCGAATATAAATATTTCATTATTATCTCGGAAGCCCGAGTGATATAATTAATATTTTCTAGTGAGATTTGGGTCTCGTATAATTATAAATAAAGACTCGATATCGATAGTTTAATTATCATTCGGTTCTATAGTATCGTTATTGTCGATAAGTGCAATGTGAGCGGGCAAGGAAACCTTGTCTCTTCAAGTGCTAGTATAAAAGTCTTCTCAAGCGAAATAAAGAGAATCCTAGAACCAAAGTAAACGAAAATGTAGGCGAAATCCTAGGTAAGACGAGCCACGATTGGATAAATATACCCACCTCCACTCCTAATTAAGGGAAGACACTAGAAAAGAAACGAAATTAAAATAAAGACGAAGGGATTCTTAAAGTAAGAAGTATGAAACCGAAAATCGTGAAATTGACGAATCTAGAAATGTAACGTCTCAAATCGCCAGCCATCATGCGCGGGGGGTAATATCTTGGCAATGAGGTTTGACGTAGATCAGAAGGAGAGATGGTTCGTGCCGTACTCTCATTCATATTTTTCAAGCAGCCAATAAGAATGTACGAGAGGCTTCACAGCCTTCTGGCGTAGCAAGATTAGATATTCGTGCTCGTTCGTAACACCTATGTACGTGTCGTTGGATATCAATCGAAATACGAGGCATGAGTCGTAAGCGAGTATGACCCAGAAATTGTTGAGTTTTACGATCAACCGCCTGATAGAGAGATTCGTAGAGACGAACCGCCTCCGCCTCCGAGCCGCCCAACATCTCAAAAACTACAGATTCAAATCCAATTCCTTGGGCTCGACACCGCTCCTGAGTAGCATGATGAGAACGTTTGGTGTTTGGGCATAAGAACTTGCAATCCCCTGGTTTTTTCGGTAGCATCCTTGAAAGGAGACTCCGCCGCAAAATCCAAAGCTATATGGGGATATAAAGCCCATTGGGATTGTCTATATAGAGGAGTCGGCACAAATAAAACATCAGCCGGTCGATGCCCTTGTTCCGTTGGCAAGATACCTTCTGGTTCAAGACGAGCCCCAAGCGCCGCATTTGACAAATATCGGAAGAAAGCATTACGGATTTGGTTGTACAATCGGACCTTTCCCCCCTCCATAGGGCACGTGACGGCATGATGCGTATAGACATCCAACATCTGGGGACACCGAGCACACGCCTGTTCGGCCGAGAATATCGGCAATCCAAGTCGCATAGAAATAGCATCAATGAATGCATCATCGGAGAGACCAGTATCAAAAACCGCACTGGGTTGAGCGCAGACCCAAGCCGCAGACCACGATCCCGTACAAGATTATATCCGCGCGGCACCGCCCAAACAAATTTGAGTCCCAAGATGTCGTCGAGCCGCCTCGAAAAGCGAAGGCAAGATCTCTTTCTGAGCTATAGGCCCATTGCACTCCTGGAGAGCCATTGCGTAATTGAGAAGATGAGGCATCAATTCGTTACGAGCAATTTCATATCCCAGCGGCACGAAAACCCGCTCCGAGCGAAGCAAAGCATCAACGGTCGGTCGAGTAGCACGACATGCAACCAAGAAGGCCTGATCACACTTATGGCAAGAACCTCCATTCACTTCAAGGGCATCAGTTATCAAGCTCAAGCCGCCAGATGAAGTTGGCAAGCAAGCCTGTTGCCACGCAGCTGAAGGAATCGCCTATCCCAAGATATTTTCAAAGCAACGCTTGAAGCGCATATCGTACCATTCGCATAAGACCAATAAAAGGCACCGGGGAGTAGCGCGAGCCAAATAATTCAACTGGCCGAATCCCATACATTGCTGGAATAAATGGAAGGCCTCATGCTTACGTGGGCACGTCTCTAAAGCTTGAAATTGAAGACTAAGACGTTGCTTCTCTTCGCAAAATTCTCATAAGAAGGCCTCACTGCCTCCAACCGGAGCTTTCAAGATCTGGACATCTGGACCCGTGACCACCCGAATACCTAAAGCCTGAAAGCCAGAGACATCCCCACGAAAATGCTCGCCGGAAAGCAGATAAAGAGTGCATTGNCGAATACCTAAAGCCTGAAAGCCAGAGACATCCCCACGAAAATGCTCGCCGGAAAGCAGATAAAGAGTGCATTGCTCCAGATCATATCTCAGGCCGAATTCAGCTGCCAAGCGGATTTCCTCCTGGAAAGGACACAGCACGTGGGAAGTTAATCCCCCACTGAAAGCATCGTCCGCATATTCCGGCTCGAATTCGGGATGAACCCCCGCCGCAACACGCGCAGCCTCGGCCATACATTTACGCGTGAGACAAAACAATGCCATCATTAAGGGGCATCCTTGTTGGCCTCTTGAGCTGCTCTCCAAACGAGCCCGGTATATCAAGTGCGAGTTGGCACCATAACTCCATTCCACGAATCTGGCCGAAGCCGGCGCAAACTACCGGTAACAACTCATTAAAAGCATTTTTGATATCCTTCTGAAGAAGGACGATATCTTCACGATCTCGGTTGTGCCCAATCCATTCTCGATAAGCATGAACCAAAAGCTCGGCACCATTGGAAAGTCCAATCCCAAGCTGAGTAGGCAACAGTCTCTGTCGCATGCCACTCAACTCCATTCGATACAAGCACTTACCGACCAATTTCCGAAACACCTGTCCCATGACGATCGGACGAGCATCGCGGTCGAGCGGCACTGGACTCCCATCCTTGGCAACCTTACCCATGCCGACCAGAGTACCTCCAGCAAGCCAAGGCCGTAAAGCGTGGGGGACTTGACCATCAGCCAGTTTCTGAACAAATTCGGCCAGCAACGGCACATATTCGTGGTTTTCTTTATTTTATTCTCAAAAAATTAATTATTTGGAGCACCGTAGGTGGCCTGATTTAAGTCCCTAGGTCGCTTGTTATTTACGCCCCTTTATTCGGCAATGGTGAATTTACGCCCCTTTGGGTTTTTAGTATTTCATTATCTCCCTGAGTAGCCCCATTTGGCCTGGTTTATGTCCCACGGTTTTCGTTTGTTTTTTACGCCTGTTTGTTCGGCGATGATGAATTTATGCTCCTTCTTAGGGCATTCTACGCGTTTTTATGGTCTTTCGATGCTTTTTCTACGCTTTTGTATGTCTCTTTTGTTGTTTGCGTTCTGAGAATTTTACACTCTTTATAATTAGTTTGGATAGTTATGCATTGTTATGCTCCTTGGCACACTTACACGAATTACGCTCTTTCTTTCCGATATACGACATTTATGCGCCTTGCCCAAAGGACTAATAATTGCTTATACTTTCGGTGACACAGGTAATTATATATATATGATAGGTTTTCGGGGAACCAAAAATCGAAGGTATATTTTTCGATCTAATTGGAAATATCAGTCTCTTGCCAAAGTATAAGCTAATTCGTCTAGGGTCTTGGTTGGATTGTATTCGGCTATGCAATAGTTTTATTATTAGAGATGTTTCGTTTCGCGGCTTCCTGGTTATCGTATACTTGTTAGTATAAGAAATGTTTTATTTAGGGTCTTATTTGATTATTTGTGGTTATAGTATAGTTTTAATATTGGTAATACCTCGTTTGAGATATTGGTTGGATTAGATTTCTTAGTGAGAAATTGATAGTACTGGCAATATTTGTTTGTGGTCTTAAACAATTATTCTCTAATAAAGCGGTGTCGTGCTGGTTGCGTCCAATGATTCTGTGCGCAACCCCCGCCTCCCCTGTAATTTGGTCTTTTTCCGCGTTTCTTCGCGAAAGCCTCTTATATGGTTGTCTCGCGTGACAAATCCTGGAAATTTTAGTGTCACGAGCACTTCTCTCCCGGTGCTAAAATCCCGAAAATTTTGGTAGCTTTAGGAAATCTCGCGGTATTATAATCTTCCAAATTTTGGTAGCTTTAGGGGGACATCTTCGCGGAAACACAAGTTTCTGGCGGAGGCGTTTGTGTTGGGTTCGTGTCTGGTTCGTGTCCGGGTTCGTGTCCGTTTCGTGTCCGGTTAGTGTCCGGGTTCGCGTCTGGTTCGCGACCGAGTTCGTGTCCGGGTTCGAGTCCGGTTCGTGGATGGTTCGTGTTTGGTTCGTGTCCGGTTTGTGTCTGGTTCGTGTCGGATTCATATTAGATTCGCGACTAGCCCGTATTTGATTCGTATTTTCATATCTCATTACACCGTAAATTCAAGATGGTTGCTATTATTCTGGAATTTTTTTCTAGATTTTTTTCTTTTAATAGATGAAGTTAAAATAATATCATTATAATTAATAAATAATATTTCTATAAATTGAAATTGAATTTTTCATAAAATATTTAAAAATAGGTTCTCATGATTCTTATAAATATATTTTTCGACTTAAATTTCGAGAAATTAGAATATTATATTTTCTTTGAATTATTTAAAAATATATTTCTAATATCTCTTGATAAATCAATATTATGTTTATTTTATACATTATATCTTCTATTTATAAGAAATTGAAAGTGATTTATATTCTCTTTCTGATTATAATTCATATATAATTTTCCAAAATTTTTTGGAAATTCCAAATAAATGAATGAAATCTGTTCGTTTTCTTTAGTATTTTTATAGCTTTATTATCTGGGTTTGTGAGGTATGAATATATAAGAATTTGGCATAAGAGATTGATAAATACGATAAAAAGCAAAAAAACAAACACTATTATGTTCTTTCTCATGTTTTGAATTGTGTAATATTGTTTCGTTGTTAGAAATACTGAATCTAGTGTAATTCAACTGATAAAATAGTTTTCATATGAGAAAATTTCATATGAGATCTTGGCTTGATTATAATAATTTTAAAATTAGAAATATTTTATTTGGAATTGATTTTATCAATATTTCGCAGCGGGTCTGGCTTGAGATATCTATAATTATATATTTGATATTGATAAGATGTCATTTGCGAGATTGAATTCTAGTTAAATATATTTAAGAATAAATATTGGAGTTATATCATACGAGATTTTGATTATATTATATATTTTGAAAGTTGACAAAATGTTAACGGATCATTTCCCTATAAATATTTATATAAGAGTATGGTCTTAAATATATAAGTATTGTGCATGCTATGGAGCGTTCTTAAACAATCGAAACGATCGGAGAAGATATTATGCTATATTGGGAATTGAATTAAATTGAATGATCAATTAGTCATTTACGATAGATGAATACATATATATATATAGCTATTGAATAAATAAACAAATATATATATATATATATGATAATTAGCTAGAATTCGTTTCTATCCGATAAATATATTGAGATTTCGATGAAATGATCCGGAGCTCGATATTTCTCGATATAAAAATATATTTGAATTTTGCTATCATATTCTAGATATATTTTGATATCTCTATATATATATAATATGAATAAATCTGCGTCGAAAATCATCATTATTTTAAAATTTGTATTTTTAATCGAGAAGAGAAGTCTTATCATAACTTCGCGCGGTCCTCGGGGTCCTCGCCCAGAGCTATAAGATCCTTTTTCCTATGATTCTTTCAGTTATGATTTCATAGATATCAATATTTTCAAGATTCAATGGATTCGATATTCATTTATTACGATCAAATTCGAATATTATAAATATCAAATATATCGAGGTCTATTTCTTGAATCTTATTATCTGCTTATATCTTCCAATTACTTTATTGCCATATATCTATTATTTATCGTTATGCGGAGAATCTCGTATTTTATTTAGATTGATTAAGGATTGAACCTGATGAAATCCTTCATATATTTCTCATTTCTATTTATGTCAGATTTGAGCAATTCGCCAAAAAAATCAATATATATTAGATTTTCAATATATATTTCAATTAATATATGATCCATTTTGAGAGAAGAATATTCTATTATATATTGATTTCACATATCAGATTATATTCGTTCAATAAAAGAGGATTTTCATGATATATCATAATATATATATATATCTCTTTATATAGATCGGTCTCCTTCTTATAAATCGAGTCAAGATTTCAAGAAGAATCGATTTAATTGATTCTAAGATATTTTCCAATATTTTCTATATATATAATATTTCATATATGAATATATCATCATGACCTAATATAATCATAATCATAATATATATATATATATTTATCGTAATAAAGAGAAGAAGAGACATTCAAGATAAGTTCAATAATAAATCATCATTATTTTAAATGTTCACGATCTTTATAGAGATATATCTATTATTGATTCTTTATTATAAGTATTCTTATTTCTTTATAATAATGTAAAGAATCCTTATCGGGATCGATAGAATTAGAGAGCAGGGTGCTATAGCACCTGGGATTTTGCGGACCTATATTTTATATCATATTTATATTCTAATAAATTTCAAACACTTGAAGGGGCCACGTATAATTATACTATAAAATATCATAAATTCTATATCTTTTCAAATCCAACCTTGGGGAGACCATATAGATTCGATACGTCCCTCATGGAATCATATATCTTATCCTTATAAATCTCTTCATCTTATCAAACCAATCTCCTCAATATCAGAATTCAATATATCATCTTTTTGGCATACAATATTCGGTTGCTGAAGAATCTATATATATTGAGTTAGTGCTGCTATTTAACAAAGTGCATAGGAATCGAAATAAGTATTTAAATCAGTGCTTTGTTATTATATATCAGTAAATATGAATGAATTCAGCATTAGTATGTGTGATTATTAAGGAATCAAAAAATAACAAGAATCTGTGGTTAATGCTATTTGTCGAAGATGATGCATATCGTTGCTATAAAAAATTTTTTATATATAATTATATCTTGATAGCTATTATTAATTCTTTCGCTTCAATTACCCTCACTCGGCAATCCAAAATAGCGAGCATCTGCATCAATAAGAATTTTATCAATAATATTAAGGACCTATCGCTATCAATAAGAATTCTGAATCCTAATATTTGATTTTATGCGGCCACTATTATTACAGCCTCGTTCGGAGAATAATGAAGTTCCACGATTCCTTGTGGCCCAAGTCTTTACATGCCCGAGCATGACCTCCAAATCTCCAAATATTTAAATCAAATATTCTTTACTTTGATATAATTAAACAATATTCATATATAAGAAATCAATTCTATAATTTTCATATATTATTCTAACATTAAAAATAATAAAGAAAATAGACTAAATATTTTTTCGTTTAAATAATCTGTAATTATTATCAAGAATCATTTACCAATTATAATTCATAAATTAAAGAATAATTAAGAAGAGAGATTTCAATTAAATATTAGTCTATAATTCTTATCAATATATTTCAATAAATAATATATAAAAAATAAATTAAATTTCAATTAAATATTACTCTATAATCCTCATCAATATATTTGAATATTTAGTTTAAAATTATATCAATCTCTATTCTTTTCAAACCAATTCAAATTATCATATATAATAATATCATATATCTTAAAAACTTTACTATTTCCAACAACGAAATAAAATTATAAATATAGACAACTACATTCAATTAGATAAAACCAACAATGCTCGCATAAAATTCTTCTTAATTTAAGAATCTAGTGAGAAAATATATTGAAATTTCAATTTTATAGAAAAGATATAATAAAATATTCATAAATCGAAATAAGAAATGCAAAATAATCAAATATAAATTCTTTCAGAATCCAATCATGAATCCAAATACGATCCAAATATAAATCAAATACGAATCATATACGACCCAATACCAACCAACACGAAATAAATTCGAACTAGATACGAACCGGACCCGAACCAGACACGAAGACACGAACCTGACACGAACCGGACACGAACCAGATACGAACCAGACACGAACCCAGACGCGAACCAATTACGAACCCGGACGCTAACCCAAATACGAACCCAGACACGAGCCAGACACGAAACGGACACGAACTGGACACGACACGAACCAGACACGAACCCGGACACGAACCCAGACACGAACCAGACACGAACCGGACACGAACCCTGATACGAACCCGATCGCGAACCCGGACACGAACCCGGTCGCGAACCAAACGCGAACCCGGACACTAACCCAGACACGAACCCGGACACGAACCACACACGAACAGCCAACCCGGACACGAATCGGACCGGAACCGGACACGAACCGGACAGGAACCCAACAAGAATAGCGAGTCAACTGCCTCGCAACTTCCTGGCGTTGTCTCCATACTCCTATGCGGAGCTCATATAGATATTTGTAGTACCGGCTTTTTTCAATCGCTGATTAAAGAAAATGTCTACATGATAGATGTTGGGGTGTTGAAACATTAAGATAGCAGGGTCCAACCAGCGGATAGCACGTAAAGAGTCCGTTACAACGCCTGCAAGAAATCTGCAGAATTTTATGAATTTTATTACCGCGAGAATATCACCCTAAAGCCCACAGAACTTTGCTACCGCGAGAGTATCCCCCTTAAGCTAACAAAATTTGGAAGCTGTTAATACCACGAGAGCTGCCAATATCTTCGGGATTTTAGTACCGGGAGAGAAGCGCTCGCGACACTAAAATTTTAGTCATGCGAGACAAAGATCTAAGAGGCTTTCACGAAGAAACGTAGAAAAACCAAAAAAAACAAATCACAGGGGGACAAACGCGTGCATAGAAGCACAGACACAAGCAGCACGACACCGTTTTACAGAAAATAGGTACACATCAATTTTATTAATTGTTAGTACTGGGTCCAAATTTAGAACCAATTTAGAAAAATATTCTCACACCTTTATATCTTTAGCTCGAAAACCAGGTCAGTCTTCGAAATTCGATAATATCATTCATATAAGAGAATTATTCAGAATCCAAACTCAAGTTAAACATGTTCTCTTGCAATAATGACGAATTATTTAACTTAGAAACCATTCAAATAAGCGAATGATGTACAACTAAAATCATAATATATGTCTCTAGTTTTTTAGAATATTCTTGATCGTTTTTACCTGACGAGCGATCATAATCAAACATACTTTGAGATGAGGCTCGGATATTTTTCTCAATAAACATCGGCAATTAGGTGGCCAAGTCGACGGCAGTAGGCTAAGTAATTTGCAGGAGCCGAAACAGCACGAACGGCCGACTTATCCCTTGGGGCAACGATCTGTTGCCACAGATCTTCTTTATTCCAGCCCTTCGGCTTCAGCAAGAATCAAAAATCGAATAGTCCCGGTCGCCATTGGCCCCACCATATGCCTGACCTCTGGAAGGTCACAGCTGCGGGAGCCATAGTCTTGGGATGACCGGGGATGACTGATGCTGAGACACGGGGTCCTACTGTCTTCTGTTGAGCGCCAAGGGATCCCCCGGTGCTGTAGTGCCTGCGTGCCTGGATGCCGCTCACAGCAGCTCTCTTCGTGACCGCTATGATAAATAAGCCTGTATTTCGACCCCATGTCGGAGGCTTAGATGCGTCAGGACGTGAACATGACATGGGAGTCTCCGAAAATAGGGGAGATAGTAGGATCCTTATTATATCACCCCAAAATAAGGTACCCCTAATTTTCGGAAACTCCCATATGGATTCTCGGGACTCCGGAGCAGGCTTCGCATCGTTCAAAGCAGGATTCTACGTCAGACAGCTGCAGGTAGCTGAGCCTGTGCCGGACACTAGCCGCATGAAGCGTGTGCATTGCACAATCCATGCAGGTTCATCCCACATGTAAGTTATCTGAAAGTTGCATGGATTTCAGCTAAAGCTGGAATCGTTGGGGTCATAGCGACCGTACCTCGTTCCAGCTGCTCCGAAATATTGGCCAAAGTTTCATCCTCACAGTGTATTGATGCAACCGAAAATCCTAAACCAGCATGATTCAGCCCCAGTGTATAACAGCTCTGAACGACTGCGTCAGAGTAGACACGAATCCGTGGAAAGAGGCCACCGCTGGAAGACACCACCAGGACGGCATACCCTGTACCGACAATTCAGCGGCGCAAGGGTCGAATAGGAACATCCCCTCTCTGCCGGACAGCAGGTGAGCCTCCGAGGCCCCACCCTGCCAGCTCTGCATAGAAAAGCCTCACAGCTGGTCGCGCCACTCACGGTCTGTAGCGCCATCTGCCACAATCTCCGTGGGCCTGTCAGCGACTCATCGTCTCCGAAGCTTCATGCTTCGGAGACGATGGAGCTTGTGTTTAGTAAGCTAGGGAACAGCAGTGAGGCGACAGTCATCGCACGATGTCACAAGCGGTGATGGCATTGTGAGAGTGACACACCAAGACACCCAATCCTCAACCCTAAACACATTCGGGATCGAATCAACAGTCGAATCAACAGTGAACCACGATCTGGCTATCTGAATACCTGCTTTCTATCCCGAATTCAACGCAAGGTTGAAGCCTGGCATAGCAGCGACAAACCTTTCACATCATAGAATTGCATAAAACACCAAAGCCACTGTGAAGCAAAAGCCCGAAGCCTTAAACCCGAAATCCTGCACCCAAGCCGAGATTTTCCAGAACCCGAAACCCAAGTCCTGAACAAAGGAATCCTGCCCTAAACCCTAAACCCTGAATCCTATACTTAGGGGCTGAGTACCAATCCTACTTGGAGGTTCACGAGTAGTTATAAGTGGGGCTATAAGTAGGGTAACTATACTTATAACTCATACCAGGGGACTTATAACCTACTTACAACTAACCATGAACCTCCAAGTATACGAGGTTCACCAGTGCCCCCTCACTAACAATGGCAACCTTTTCCCGGCATTCAGTTTTAGTAAGGTAGCCCTAAAAAAAGGGTGAGAGTATACCACTGGACCTTTGATTGCCACTACTGCATTCTGCAACTGCCTCTCCCTACCTAAACCCAGGGACCCTGAACCCTACCTGGACCCCAAATAACCTGCATTTCTGAGGACTGATACAAATACATCATAAAAGAGGAACCCTAAAACGGTAAGGTTCTTCAGGGTCCAGGTAAATCCTAAATCCTAAACCCCTAACCCCAAAACCCTATACATACATCCCCAAACCCCAAACCCCTAAACCCGAAAACCTCAACCCCGAAATCCCTGAACCCTAAACCCTAAACCCCTAAAGCCTATCTTGCGCCCTCCAAACGCACAGACCGCCCGTCCTCGGAGCGAAGCTTCCTCGCCACTCGCTGCTCTCACCGAGTCGGCCATCGGAGAGCTCAAAGGGGGCCCCCCGAAGGCAGCCCATCTCCTGCTCAGGGGGTTTTCTATACTACAAATGGGTGGTTGTCAAAATTATGGTCCCTTTTGGGGTCCCTATTATAATGCGGCACCTATTATTTAGGGTACCCAAAAAGGGACCCTAATTTTGACAACTACCCAAATCTAATCACAAGACTGGTGAGGGAGTAATTATTCGGGCCCCGAAGGTAGCCCATCTCCTACTCAGGGCAGCAATCCTGATGCTCTACTCTCGGGAGAACATACCAGACCTTCATCCGATCCTTTAAGCCCAAACGAATCTCAACATCTCAGGTCCGAGAGTTGGAATATCAGGGGTGCCGGGGAGGAAATGGGGATGCGAAGTTCCTCAGAGCCCGATCGCAACGGGCCTTTGCCAGCTTGATCGCGCCCAGCCAGGATGCATCATGAGAAAGCAAGGTCATGTTGCCTTGCATGAAGCGGGGCAGTTACGGGAAGCATCCCTAAACCCTAAACCCTAAAACCCTAAACCCTATTACGGGAAGCATCAATCCCAGAAGCTCCAAGACCGGCAGAATGCCCATAAGTTTTTGAGTCCTAGGGTGCGCCCACGCCCACAGACCCTGGACGGGCCATTGGCGATTAAGGCTGTGGGGTTCATGGAGTTTGAGGTATGCGGTCTGCTGCTTGGGGGCTAAGATGTGCCCGACTGCAAGCCAACTATGCCTGTGCCAAGGTGCCCACCACTATCAGCAACGATTTTGCACGGCTAATGGCCACATTGGTGCGCTTGTAGTTGCCAAGGAAGCCCAATGAGAAGCGAATGTCGTTCTTGATCTCCTGCCGAACCCTGGCCCTCAATGCAAAACCCTGCAGTAGACGGCTGCACCGAACTCTAAGCCGCACTACATCCCAAATTGCACAGCATCTGGTTTAAAGGATTTTGCGCACAAAGGTTCCGAAGATACACAACCAAGGTCGCGGAGCTTGCAAGCTTGAGACTCACGTTCTGAGTGCGGTGTGGTACGGCTGTTCTACAATGCTTCGGTCTTGGGAATCAGAGTTTAAGGGCTGTCGGCTTCTAGCGCACTGCTGTGTCTAGCTGCTAGTATGTGGTATTACTCTGCTGCTGTCCGAAAACCCTAGCCCCATACAAACCTAGGGACCCTGAATACTGAAATCAACCGCCGAATCCGCAGGCCTCGAGGCATAGTGATTCAAACAATTCGCTGCAGGAACAACAGTTTGAGGGGCATGAAGGTTTGATTATGAGTCTTTTTGGGGCTTAAGGGTCTTAGGGCATATAGGGTTCATGAAGCTTGAAGGCTTGAGGGATTCCGAGGCTTACTTTGGACCTCACACTTCTTGTTCTGATCACACGGGCCAAGACTGACGCCTTGCACGGCCACGAAGCCACAAGAAACCCGATAGGGTTTAGGGCTTCGGATTTAGGGCCCTTCGGGTTTGTCCGCAAGGCCTGCTCCTGGCGGGATCGGACCGTCGAGATCAGAATCACCTTCTTCTCCTGGCCCTGAAACAACCTCAGAGGGCAGTGCTGACTTTGCATAGAAGAGGGCGTGCATGGTTAAAGGCTTCTTCCCCGTAAAACCTAAAACCCTCTAAACGCTAAACCCTTAGAGAATTCAGAACTTCGAGGCTTGGACTTAGCTAGTCTCTTTTAAGAGGTAGTTCAAGGGATCAGCGCTTAGCACCTAAACCCCCAGAAGCAAGTAAAATGATGGCCCAATTCCAACACAAGGCTGCTATACTACACACTTTCAGGGTTCAGGTTGGGTTTAGCCCTAAACCCTAAACCCTAAACCCTTTAGGGTTTGGAACCCTGAACCCTAGACCTGGTTCATTCGAAGTTGTCGGTCTGCTTCGGTGTGAGCCTAGACATGAAAACCTGAGCTCTACGGCGCTTCAATGCTTCAAGTCTAAACGACCTATAGGATCTATATGGGGGTTTCCCAAAATAGGGGACCCTAGCATAGTACCCTAAATAGTGGGATCCTTTTTATAAGGACCCCAAAATAAGGTACCCCTAATTTTCGGAAACTCCCAAATAGATAGGGCTTAGGGTTTTGAGCCAAGGGTCGGGCGATTTCTGGCGAAAGTGTGGCTTTGGGCTTCGGGCTGAGGGTTTGGGCGCCTGCTGTTCCGGAAACAGATTGCGGCCAGAAAGGACTTGTGACTTGTGGGGGCGATGGTGACGCGCAGCCCTGACACCTCAAAACTTACAAAGGCTGCTGGCGCTCGGGATTACTGCCAGAACTTGCAGAAGAACCATAATTTCCTCAAGCCTACATCCCCAAAACTGCTCGCATTCCGGATCCATTCTGGGAGGAGCAGCTCTGTCGTTCCGACTTCGATATCCAATCCTTCGCCTGCACCGGGGAGTTGACGATTTCCGCCGGGTTCCCTAAGCCCTAAACCCTAAGGAGGAGCCCTAAACCCGAAGGATAGGGCTAACCCGAGCACCGAAGTGCTAGGCCTCGGCAGATGTAGCGCAAACGGACACACTGCTTGTGGTAGGGAGAGATGATGCCAATGTCGTCGGGGTCGACACCATGCTCCATAAGCTTCATCAAGTACATTTTGATGATATCCCCTTCCTCCACATTCTGCCACGAAGGCGAATCCTTCTGACGACTTTCCGTGCCATTGCAGTGGTGGAAGATGATCGGATGACGGTTCATGCCAGAACCTGGACACTCCGGCCAAGTTGTCATGGAATAGCTGTCCTTATCTGTCAGACACTACGTAACAAACTTGCCCCTTCTATAGAAACATCACGGTCTCCCAATATGCAGCGAGGAACATGAGGGCAGCAGCATTTCAACACGTTCGCATAAACCAACTTGTTGTAGAGCTGGAGGATGGAGGGGTGAGACCGGTAGGTGTCCAGCAGCGTGAAGACTCGAGAGTGGTCCACCGTAATCTTGTTGACCAAGCGCTCCTCGTGAACTTAACAGTCAATCGTCCCAAGCATCTTAACAGCTGTTATTGGGATGTTCACACGGCGCTGACAAGCTGACTCAAATTCGGAGAAGTGTATTCCTGTATGGCTCTTCCAGGCCACGACTCCCAAAACCGGAGCTTACAACCCCGAAACCATCGAACCCAATAGCTCCATGATCGCAAAGGCACCATCAGAGAGGTCTGCAAGCCGTAGTCAATGGCAACCGGAGAGCGGATCACTGGACCCAGCTGCTTGAAGTCGCCCGCGAGGCATATCGTGGCACGATCGGTGCGCAACCTTCTCAATGTACAAAATCCGAAATGCAGGCAGCCAAAACCCCTGCAGCTCAAACCCCTACTCCCAAAGCCTTACAGCCCCAATCCCTATAGCTCGACGGCTCAATTTCCCCGATCTCTGCATCGCTTGCAAAGGCCCTCCACCTAAGGAAGCCCAAACCCCACTCTTTTACCGTTAGTAATCGAGAGTCTATATATATATATATATACATATATATATATATACATACATATATATATATACATACATATATATATATATAGATAGATATAGATATAGATATAGATATAGATATAGATATAGCTATAGCTATAGCTATAGCTATAGCTATAGCTATAGCTATAGATATAGCTATAGATATAGCTATAGCTATAGATATAGATATAGATATAGATATATATATATATATGTGTGTGTGTAAGTATACATATACATACCTTTTTCACCTGTGTATATGTCTCTCTCTCTCTCTCGCTATGTATATATGCATGTCCATATATGGTTCATATGTTGCTCATGAAAACATTGGAACCAATGTAACACCCTCTGGGAAGGCTACCTAAGCCCGAAGCACCCAGCTTCAGGGGTTCTTCAGTTGGGGCGGAGTCTCAGGGCTCAGGGCTTTGCAACCCATTCGGGGTTAGAGATCCAGACTTTTTCTTGGCTCGGTTTAGGGTTTAGGGTTTAGGGCCTAGTTTAGGGTTAGGGCTTCAACATCGACATTGCAGAGACACCCGAGAACGCCAGCAAGTTACGAAGATGCAAGAGTCTCGGGTTTCGGGTTTAGTTAGGGTTTAGGATTTTCGGTCTAGGCTCCCCGAAGCCATATGCAACACAAGCCCAAGCAGGCAAGCTCCAGCTTTTTCAGCTGAGATGCGTGATGGGGACGAGTGCCTCTGCCTCAACGCTTTGTGCTGCTTCGTCCACGAAGACATGCGTGAACCATCCTCCCTGTCCTGCGACAGAGGGGGACAGAGCTTGTAGGCTGTTCAGGGGCTGAGGCCTGAAAAGCTGGAGTTTCTGCTAAGAAAGATCCTGAACTAAAGGGTTTAGGGTTTAGGGTTCCCACGCCCTTCCGCAAAAGCCTTACAAACTTCAAAACCCTGGAGCCCTCAACTGGAAGCCTGAACACGAAACTTTGTGGAGTCTGCTTCAATCCCAAGTCCTTACGCCCTGAAGCGTAGACCAGAGTCTGGGCGTAATGTACGGTTTCGGGTTTAGAGTTCAGGGTTTTATGGGCTTTAGCAACTAGAATCGGGTTTGAGCAGTGCTTTTTCAGGACTGTTCGTATATGAGAAGCCGGAATTGCATTACTAATTAGGGGACTCTCGCCAGCGGGGTCGAGGGTTTTCGGCTTCAGGGTCTTCTGGCATTCAGGATTTCAGAGTTGAACCCCTCAGGCCTTATGGTGATCTGTGGCTCCATGGCCCCTTGCCAAGCCTAACACCCCTATAAACGCCCCTACACCTAACCTTAACCCACATCTAATCATGAAGGTTTGGGCTTTAGTCCCTAATCCCCAGCCCTAAACCCTAAACTCTAGTTTCTGAACCCCTAAACCCATCAACCCTAAACTCTAAAGAGTCCTTGCCGAAGACGGCTTCGGATGTAGGACGCCGTGGTGCAGGTACACACGACGATCTGATAGCCCTGCAGCTCCTTCGCGCAGGTTTTCTAGCATTCGTGAGGGTCTAGGGGCTTAGGATAGAAACCAGGGTTCAGGGTCTCTTTTAGGGTTTAGGGTTCAGTTAGCGTTCCCTGTTGGGGCTTGAAGCCACACATCCACGGTGCTGCGATAATGCGACAAACTGCCCGCCCATCCTGTGCTCCCCTTCAGAACCTACCGATGTCTCCTCCAGCGATGGAATCTGAAAGCAGCGTGACACCTAGCTGCGGATGCAGTGCGCTACCATCTAACCGCTAATCTGATAAGCTTTAGGGATTCTCACAAGGAACTGGCCCAACCTTCGTGGGCAAAGGCACATCAAAAGTTGGGGCGTTCGCGAAGGTTTGGCCTTTGTCCGCGAAGATTTGTGATGGCCCAGGAAGAACATTGGGCTTTAAATATATATGGGAGTTTCCGAAAATAGGGAACCCTAGTAACCCTAGTATAGTACCCTAAATAGTCGGA
Source organism: Symbiodinium sp. clade A Y106 (assembly GCA_003297005.1). Classification (NCBI taxonomy): domain Eukaryota; class Dinophyceae; order Suessiales; family Symbiodiniaceae; genus Symbiodinium; species Symbiodinium sp. clade A. The sequence continues at coordinate 50,470 of BGNK01000282.1, read as the reverse complement.
TCCTTATTATACGGACCCCAAAATAAGGTACCCTAATCTTCGGAAACTCCCCTGTAGTAGCAACCGTCTTATGGTCCTCCTACGGTTTGGGGAATTAAGGTTTACGTCGGGACCTGAGTCTCCACGGACCCGGGTCCAAACGACACCGCGGTGCGATTCCTTGATCCTACTAGGTTCCCCAGTGTCCCCTTCATAAGAAGAGTGCCCTGGTTCCTGGTATTCAGCTTTGATGAGGGAGCCCTACAAGAAAAGGGCAAAAGGGTACTACTGGGAACCTGATCCCTGATCCTAGGGGAGAGTAGAGGAGGGAACATCTGGACTACAAAGGATTCTATAAGGACTGTTATAGGGATCCGATCTCCCACTTCCCCTAACCTAGAGGCTCATACCCTACCCCTGCTCAGGATACCTAGTTTTATTACGGTTAGGATCTGCTGTATAGAAAAGTAGATACCCTAAAACAAGGGTAGGGTATGAGCCTACAGGTAAACACCGGTAAATCTTGCTTCTTAGCCTGAGTCCCAGAAGCTGAGCCCTCACCTGAACCCGGCTCCACCCCTGCCCTAAATCCCAAAGTTTGGTGATGTAGGGCTTAAGGATTTGGGTTTTTTTGACGGGTGTGGCCTGAGTCAAACGACGCCTCAAGCGATTCATATGGGAGTTTCCGAAGATAGGGGACCCTAATATAGTACCCTGAATAGTAGGATCCTTGTTATAAGGACCCCAAAATAAGGTACCCGTAAGGAAACCCGCATGTAGGGTGCTGGGTTTAAGGATTTAGGGTCTAGGGATGAAGGGTTTAGGATTTGAAACCCCGAACCTGAATCATAAACCCGATTCCACCCCCAGGTACAGCCCAACTAAGGCACAAATAAAGCCCAAATAAAGCCCCAAATAGAGCCCAAATAGAGCCCAAATAAGGCCCAAATAATCCCTGGACAATGATGCTTTCCAGGTAACCCGAAACCCTCGATCCGCTACGTAAACCCTAAACCCTAAATGATGCTTCCCAGAGCAAGACGCTGGGTCTGTGCGCGTAAACGGCAAGACCGACGCCGGGATGTCTCGGACATCTCGCATCCTCCAGGCTTGACGGTTTAGGGCTGACTGCTTAGGTTTTGAGTTTAGGGTTGACGGTTTAGGGCTTAGGCGCCAGATGATGTGCTGCAAAACCATACTGCAAAGAGCACTCGGAAGATTCGGGGACCATGCAAGTGGGTTGTGGCTGGGGTTGTTAGAAGAGACGGTCTGCACCTTCCTTGCATAAGATGAGCCGGAGTTCAAGGTTTAAGACCCAGGGTTGCAACAGTTCTTTTGTAGGGTCCCTATAGATTCTTTTTGCGAACAGGCAGGTTATGGTACAGTTAAGGGTGTAGAGTTCAGGATATGGGATTCACGGTTCACTTTACAAGAATGCAGGCTTTCGGGTAGAGAGCATTGCAGCTTGTGCTCCTAGACTCGGACGAGCAGGATCGGACTGCGGGGGTGTAAAGTGAAAGCCAGAAAATTGGAAAATTAGCCTCCTCCCCTTCTCCCCTTCAAGTTTTAAGACAAAGTAGAGGGAGTCCCAGCGCCAACCATCCTTGTCACATGCTTCAACTCTCCTGGGTTCACTACAGGGTTGAGGGTTGAGAGGTGGTCTAGGGTTGAGAACGCAAATGCTTGACATTGGCCTCAGCCCAACACTCGACCCACGTACTATGCTGAAACTGAGAAGAGTGCTGAGCAGAGGCACGGCTTAGGGTTTAAGGTTTAGGCTTAGGGTTCAGGGGGAAACTCATCATAAGGTACAAGCTGGACAGCATTGTTCGGTTTAGGGTTTACGGATTCTTGAACCTGAAGCCCCAAACCCAGAAACCCTGAGCCTGCCTCCCCCAACACAGAAAGCCCCGAACCCTAAACTCTAAAATCCTAAACCTTCAACCCGAACACTGAAAGCCTGACATGCCGACAAGGCTCACGGCCACAAGTCGCAGCATCTCAGAGCTTCTCACACCCAGACCTGGCAGACAGCACTGGATGGACTTCTAAACAAGACAAAGTTTGGCAAACGATTGAGAGATTGGTGTTTAGGGAATAGGATTTCGGATTGGGGGAGTCCTTGCTTAAGATTTAAGCTCAGGTTTCCAGTCAGAGCTTGGAATGATGTAGGGTTTCAGTTGCGTGTTTCTTGAGTGCAAGTCGATACTCGAACCAGGAGGAAAGCCTGAACCCGGGCAAGCTTTTGTTTGGCCCTTGCCTCTGCTCCCAAATTCGGGGTGTATCCCTAACCTAGGTTCCCCAGTAACACACTTTTGCTTTCTATTTTCGGGTTCCCGTATTAAACTGAAGACCAGGAAAAAGGGTACCCTCATTATTTAGGGGACACTGGGGAACCGAGTAACATACACCGAATACATTGCGTGTGTATGATAGAGGCGCTTTAAGTTTTCCGGCGGGGGGGGGGGGGGATTATCGCATACCATACCTATATTATGCATATTATGCAACCAACGGGAGAATGTTGGTAGTTCTACATGCTCAAGCTCGAGAGCATCATCCAAATAATATTTTTATTGTCAATGCCGCATTTGGGAGTCCAATGTAGACTAGAAGTGATTGGCGAAGCGGCTGCGCGGTGCAATGAACATCTACAGGGATACATGCATCAACACGTGGACGAACCCACTCGCTACCCTGGCCGTTTGCATTCAAATTGATTCAGGTTTTAGGCGAACAGTCCAATGGCACTGCCAGAGTACAAAGTCTGCACGTTGCTATGGATAGCAGGCAGCCCCAAACCATAGCCACATTGTTTGCGGAAACACATGTCATTCCATGAAAACAGCTGGGTCGCAGCTACGGTAGCTTGGAAGCTTTAACGAGGATCCAGTCACAGCTCATAGGCTGGATGAGGATCCCACAGTTTCTGAAACTACGACAACGGAACCAATGGGACGATAGAGCTCTAAACAAAAGGATCCGTGTCCCAAGCGGACCATAAAGGGTGCTCGTACCAGAGCTTGCAAGGTCGCAGGTTTAGGCTCACCCGAAATAGACCCATCCCCGCCTGCCAAACGAGAGCAAAGGAGATCGGAAGCTGGGTTGGACGGTGCTGACACGAGGATCCTCGCGCTCCGCTGTGCCTTCAGGACTGCATGGATGGTGTGCGTCCTTAGCTTCAGCCGGCATTCCCTCAACCCCTGTACCGTGAACCCCTGAACACTGCAGCATGATCGTGTGACGCGTGCAGTCAAAGAGGATCGAAAGACAGGCTCTCGGCCGAGAGAAAGAGCTAAAAGCAGGCACAAGCAAAGCAAGCATCTCTGCACCGTTCAACAGAGAGCAGCCTCAGGCATGAACCCCAACCGAAGAGCCCTAAACCCTAAACCCTAAACCCAATACCAAACCCAGAAGGCATGAGGCTTCGACACGCACATTGCCAAGCTGACTACGTTGAGATGCTGTCATGCCTGAACAAAGGCACGGATCAAGGTTGTGGTCTTGCCAGTGCCTGGTGGACCCCAGAGAAACAACGGCGAGCCTGGATGAGAAGCCACGTGCTTCAAGGGGAAGGAGGCAATTTTCAGATTAGAGGTCTCGGAATTTGAATCTCTCTAATATATAGGGGCCTTAATAGCTAGAATAGAGCTTGCCCCCAAAATAGTATATGTAAATACCAAGGCCCCTGCATTATTTAACGCTCCGAATCTGGGTGTCGGAGTCGGTGTCAGGCTTCAAGGGATCTCTTCAGCCTTTACATGCTCTGAGACGCCGCGTCGAGGGAACGTAGACATAGGGGCCCTCATAATTAGAATAGGGTTTGGGGTATATTATACTATAAGTAGAATTAGGAAGCCCCAGAATAGTATGGGTAAGTACTGAGCCCCCTATATTGTCGGTTTTAGAACGTGTCGGCAGCGAGTGTTGATGTCAAGAACACATGTGCCGAGGCGAAGCGACCTAAACCCTAAATCCTAAACCCCTGGACTCCAAACCCTAAATCTTAAACCCCTACCTAAACCCTAAACCATCCTAACCCTAAACCATCCTAAACCCTGAACACTGAACTGTAGCAAACCGCACTAAGCCTAGACTCCTCCTGCTGGGAACCTGAAAGGAAGACCCCGGAACCAGAAATGCAAAGACGAAAGCCCCGTAGCTTCCATCACTAATGTGGGGGTCATAATTGTCCTTATCAGGGTTGGGCATTTTGGTATACTGATCATAACCTGAATTACGTAACAATCCATGCTTCTTTTTCTCCCATCGGGTAACCTTTGGTGCTCCCTCCATTGCCGGAACCCCCACGAGCCTGCACGCGCCGTAACCGCAGCGAAGAACTCTGTCTGCTGTTGGTTGAGGTCAGGGTGTCCCCTGGGTCGTGGCCTGCACGTCTTCCAAAAACAAGGAAATCAACAAGAAGTCTAGAATCAAAAACCTAGGAGCCTAAACCCTAAAATCTACCGCCATAACCCCTAGCCTAGACTAAACCTTCAACCGGGCGTCTGATAGTGAACCGTATGATCGCACATCTCTAGCCAGTGGCCCCGATCTGAGTTGCTATGGATTAATATAGGGGCATCAATAATTTCCTATACCATTTTGGGGGTTCCTGATTATAAGCTATAAGTACAGTATAGTGGGCCCCAACACCCTTTTCTAATTAGTAAGGCCCCTACATACAGGCTCTACGCTTTAGAGATTGGGCTGGACTGCAGTTTAGGATTCATGCTTCAACGTTCGGGCTAATTCAGGATCTGGAGTTTGGCTGTAGGTTTTACGATCTATTTTTTCAAGGCTTACCTTAACCCTGAAAACCCTACCTTTTTAAAAATACCCCCCCTTAGAACCATAATTCAACTAATATTTTGAATATTCTCTTGGGCTTTATATGAACCAAAAAAAATCCTAAGGAGACTATAGTTTTAAGGACTTATATAAGGAAATCATAATAAGGAACCCTGAAAAGGTAGGTTCTTCAGGGTCAAGGTAGGGTTTAGGATTTTTGGGCTATGTCTCACCAGTGTGCTTCCTCTGCATCAGGAGGGCTTCCAGACTTTGGGCACCTGTTGTACTAAGGTTTACGGGTGCAGAACCGGTGCAGATCACATTCCGCTTTACGAAAACCCTGCGAAACGGACCACGGATTTTGATGTATACTGTAGTCACTAACGAGTAAACCTGCTTCTCAGAACCGTCCCATCTTGGACGCGGGTTGTCAAGCCCGGGTCGTGGAAAGTATCGCTCGCGAAAGGAATCCAGATGCGAACTTGAGTTCGGATTGGTAGCGGCTGTAATTGCTTCGGTTACTGTATGCGCTGGTTTGTAGAACGCCCAGCCTGACAATGGGCGCTGCACCGTCCACTGGGAATTTGAGGTCGTCAACGGCACGATGCATACTCCGCAAAGGTGTCCTCCAAAGGGCACCATGCAGAAAATGGCAGGCTGTCAGCATCTACTATAGAGTCGCCCAGACAATTCAGACGGCGGTGTGAATCGCTGGTCATGCACGAGATTCCGTAGCTAGCTGCCAGGATATCGCCTTGAGCGAAGATAGAGGCTCTCGAATTTTATGGTCCTAGCCATAGGGTTTAATTCCAACACAAGGTTCTGCATCTGAAAACTGCCGTCTCACGGCTTGCATAATTAACTTGTCCTGTTGAAGCTGAAATGGATCTTGAAGGGCGGCTTGTTGGCAAAGGTCTCATGGAAGGACACGTGAATTTGGTCCAAGAGGAGGTTGTGAACATAGCCGCGGAACTTGCCTTGCCTCAATACAGTAGTCAGAGCTGAAGGAAGATGATGAAGCTGAAGGAAGATGATGAAGAAGGAATAGGGTTTCAAGATTGAGCTTAGACACCGCTGAAAGCCTCCTAGTGTCCTCCAAGGATTTGCTGTGCTCTCTCTCTCTCTCTCTCGCTGTCTTGTGCTCTCGCTCCTGTCGCCGTGGTACATATATATATATATGTATGTATGTACGTACGTAGGAGGGTATGTATGTATGTATGTATGTATGTGTGTATGTGTGTATGTATGTATGCATGCATGTATGTATGTATGTATGTACGTATGTATGTATGTATGTATGGGTGTGTGTATGTAGGTAGGTGTGTATAATATACAGTTACATTTCCATATATATATATATATATGCATGTACATATATATATATATATATACACATACACATATAAGTACATATACATATACGTGGACGGTTTTTGAAATATCTTATACTACCTTCGTGGCCTTGGCGGTCCGGCCGCCCTGCACGCAAATCAACGTCTTCAACTCAAAGATGATATGTATGCACGAAACGAACAACCTCTACAGCATGCACTTATATGTGTGTGTATATGTATATATATGTCTATATACACATCTCTACACATATGATTATATGTGCATAAATATTTGCATAGATAGTTAAGAAGGATATGCTGTATGTAGGTGAGTTTAAGTGTAAGTACAGCTGCAGCAATGGAGCCGCTTCCCCCATCGGGTTATCAATCGGGTAAAGCTCTGCCCAAGTCGCTGGCAGGTCAGCAGAACAGTATCCTCGGTTCTCCAGCAGCCCCTTCACAAGCAGAATCCCGTTAAGTTTGGGGTTGCGGGTTTAGCGGTGTGGCTTTGGGGGTTTGGGGTTTAGGTTTGGGCTTCCCTGACGAACGTTATTGCAAAAGGTCAACAAAAAAGCTACTGAAAGGTTCAAGTGGACTCAGTAAGTATGGATCCCTAGTAAAGGCCCTTTACAGGACACTCAGTTTCAGCTTTCAGCCAGGAGCCCCAAGACAAACCCCAAATCCTGAAACAAAAACTACTGGGAGCCCAGTCACTCCGCGTAAGATGCTCGGCCTCTTCTCGGCCAGGCCCGGCACGAAGATCCTGTGGCGCAATAATGTTCTAAGTGGGGTTATAAGTAGGGTAACTATACTTCTAACCCATATTTGAGGTCTTATGACCCTACTTAGGCTCTAAAGTAGGAACCTGATTAAGAAACCCTGGGTCTTTATTAGGGTTCCTTATATGAATCCTACTATTTGGAGGTTATGGGCCCTGGGTTTCTTAATCAGGTTCCTACATTACCTTATGTGAACTAACGGCTACTTTACAGGTTCTTTGAAGGGTTCTTTAAAGGGAAGAGGGTTCTGCAACGGTGCTATGATATAGGGGGCGGCCTTATCAATCAGAAAGGGTCGCTCTTCTTGATTACTTCAAGGATCCAGCGTGGGCGCATGCTATAATTTATAGAACTAGAATACGGACCATTAAGGAATGATATTGATATTGGCAAAACTGGTCACTTTCCGAATACTCTGCTTACAATCGCCCTTCATTTTTTCGGTACCCCACAGGCCACTCGCAAGGGATGCTTGATGCAAGCTCGAAGATCCTAGAACCCAGCTTAAACACCAAACCCCCAAACCGTAAACCCAGACCCTAGATCTCTCAAGCCCCGAAGCTTGAACTTTAAAGTCCCGAATATTAAGGACCCAAAAAGCACATAAGCATAAGCTTTTTCTGGGGATATCCCTACCTTAATGGGCTTCATTGTAAGAGGGTTTATATGGGATATCCCTATCCTAATTTTTGCTTATGCACAATCTTGACAAATGTATGTACAGGTCGTTCGAAATTGGTTGTTCTAGGGGAAGGACCCTGCTGAAGACGAAGCAAAGCAATGCCCTTGATTTAGACCAATCCGGAATAGACTTTCTGATTGATTGAAGCAAGCATAACCTGTGGAAACTCTTGCACGCACACACACACACACCACACCCACAAGCATTTAGCCAAAACCTAAAGCCCAACTCTCTAACAAGGAAATCCGAGACGAGGATCTTGTGAAGCTTCTCCTTCCTGAGGTAGTCGAGCCGTGTGTCAACCTCGAGGTCATACAGGGCAATGTCGAACTTCATCTGAAGCTCCTGTTGTGAAGCCCCAACAACGAGCCCAAACCCTGCAGGCCCTAATACGTAAGCTGAAGCATCAAAAATTAAACTTAACCCACACCGTATCTGTATCGGGCATCCACGACCGGACGACGATTTCTTCGGGTCTTCCCAAGCAGCGGACGTATGTGGCGGTTTTACAAAGTCCCTTTTTCGAAGTTCGCAATCGCAAGAAGGCTTGGGCCTTAAGTTACGGTCCTTGAATTTCTGAACCTCTCCCATATCAGTCAACACTATACCCCAAGGGTCGCACATGCCGCACATGAAACCATACACTCACAACCATGGCTGGAATAAGACTGTGACTTCATCTGGAGCTCCTCCACGTACAGCAGGTGGTGCTGGTAGTCCTCTGCAACTGAACCAGAAACAGATACACAGGCCTTTCGTGCAGCTAAAACAATCCACTCGTGATCGAAAGATACGGCTGAGGGGGATCGGAGCTAGGGAACAGTCCTTGTAGCGTGCTTCCAGCTGCCCAGGTTGCAAGCCCTCTGCAAGCAAAACCTTGCGCGCGGCGGCCTGCATCTTGTAAACTTCCAGTGCTGTTAGAGATTCCAGCTTCCGTGGTAGTGGATAAAAGGGGACCGGACTGGTAAATTCCTGGGCAAGAAGCGGCGGCTTCTGGCCGTCCAATGCTCCCACGGAATCAGTCGGCGTTCGACCTCTGAAGTTTGACTGAGTAAGAAGCTTGTACTTGCCTCCGTCAGCATGTACGATGACTCGCCATCGCTCCATCAAGTACCACACTGTGGAGAATCCAGTGCTCGGATAGCCTCGCTGTTGGCAGAAATCCTCAAAGACATACCAAAACTGGTCGTAGGTGAACTTGCCCTCGAGCAAGTCACTGATACATCCAGCTAGCTCCGCTGCCAGCCGGGGCACACGCTTGCCTCGTGACTCGTCGCCAAGCTGACCATCCTTCCCTTTGCCCTTGCCTTTGCCTGCAGGCTGCCCTTTACCAGGGCTCTGAGCACTTGCCCCCTTCGCTGGGGAATGCTTGCCTTTGCCTGGGGTGGCACTGGCCACACTCTTGCCCTTGCCCTTGCCTTTGCTGTCTGGTTCACCTTTGCCCTTGCTTGCTGCCTTACCGGCACCTTTCGCTGCCTTGCCTGCGCCTTTCACTGGAGCCTTGCCGGCGCCCTTCTTGCCTTTCCCCTTCACCAATCCCTTCACAGCAGCTTTCCCACCTCGTCCCGTCTTCCCCTTGCCTTTGGGAGTCTTGCCCTTGCCTTTCATGGCCTCAGGCAGTGTGCCCTTGCCCTTTCCTTTCCCCATGGGCCACTCGCCGAGTCCCAGGGTTTTCGTCTTGCCTTTGCCTTTAGCAAAAGACGCCGATAACGAGGCATGGCCGGGCTCAACATAAACACCCTTAAGGCCCTTGCCCTTGCCGGCCACTTTGCCCTGGCCTTTGCCGAGGCCTCCCATGGCAATGGCAACTAAGGCTACACGACAGAAAGAGAGCGTAAAACAGCTGCACGCATAGACTTTGATCGTGTTGATTTCAGCAGCCCTCCCAACACTGGAGACGAAAAACTAGCTCAATTCGGTGCCTAGTAATTAGAGGCGCCCTAAACCCCAAACCCCTCAATTGGTCTCAGCATCGGCCTGGCATCCGCACGATGTGGGAGTAACGAGACTCGGGAAATAAGGAATCTTTGAAGCATCGTGCAACCCAGAGGGTCCATATATACTTCTGTCTATAGGGACCTAGTTCCATAATGGTAGTATAGAGTATATATAGACCCTCTGGGTAAGGTTATAAAAGCCTTGTTTGACGAATTTGGGTAGGCTTTTTTGCAGGGCCTGTATTGGGTTGGATAAGTGTTATCGAGATTTTACCAAACCCGGGACTTCACAGCGACCGCAAATACCAAACTTTTCCATACGCGAGTTGAAGCGAGGCTGCCACGAGCGAAGGGAACTGTCCTGAAGATGAACAGCTTAGGGGTTGAGCTGCCGGGGTTCAAGATCTAGTCTACTTTGGAGGTTCATGGGTAGTTATATGTAGGGTTTATAAGTCCCCTAACATAGGTAATAAGTATAGTTACCCTACTTATAACCCCACTTATAGCTACCCATGAACCTCCAAGTAGGGTCTTACAGGTCTAAGGTTGAGTTTGGGTTGTAGCGGTTGGGGCTTCGGGATTTAATTTTCAGCTTGAGTTTCAGGGCTTCGAAGTTGAAGTCTAGGTTGGAGGAAGGTTGAGGTTTAGTTCAGGCTTTGGGGCTTGACGGCAAAATTTCCGGTGGCTCGGGAATGTAGTTTTTGCTTTTGTTCCCCACCCTCGGTGTGGGGTTGTTAGATTTTAAAGTCAGCTATTACTCCTCGCCCGCTGAGACTACCTCCTGGGGTGCCCAACCCCACAGACTACCGTGAGACTCCCTGGAGTGCCCAATCCCAACAGACTACCGCGAGACTCCCTGGAGTGCCCAACCCCACAGACTACCGTGACTCCCTGGAGTGCCCAATCCCAACAGACTACCGCGAGACTTTGTGGAGTGCCCAACCCCACAGACTGCCGTGAGACTCCCTGGAGTGCCCAATCCCATCAGACTACCGCGAGACTCCCTGGAGTGCCCAACCCCACAGACTGCCGTGAGACTCCCTGGAGTGCCCAATCCCATCAGACTACCGCGAGACTCCCTG
>BGNK01000282.1:11078-39267 GCA_003297005.1 Symbiodinium sp. clade A Y106 | reverse complement strand
GGGGGGGTAGGGTTCAGTTGGTCTTAAAGGCTGTACGGTTTAGTGTACGTTTGTTATTTATTGTTTTTTTTGGGGGGGTGCAGTAGTACCGCTAAACCCCAGACCCCCCTGATGTCTAGCTTTGGCTTGAGGAGTTAAGTTGCAGACTGCATCTCCAGCCCTTTAGGGGAAATCTCCAAAACATGCACTAAACCTTAAAGCTTTAATCACAAAATCCTACACCAACCATGAACCACTTACACTCAAAGTATACCTTCATCCTCTGAATCCTAAACGTAAACCCTAAATCCTAAATAACTATATAGATCTCAAACCTTAGGGCTTCTAAACGTAACCCAGCAGGAAGGATCTGATTCCGATCAACCACCACGCCCCAAGAGAAACACTAATAGTAGACTGTTTACGTTGGCGTTAGTATGGGGGCCTGAAAAGTTAGAACAGGCGCGTGGGAAGGGAGCACACGATAGCTATCTAAGCCATTACTATCTATTCAGACCCCTGTTATCTAGTCTGTCGCTGGGTTTGAAGCTGCGAACCCAATATTAAACTCCACACACCAAGCCCTCAAGCATGTACAATCATGAACATGGCGGAAATGTCTCTGCAGCGTGGGTTGGGGTTTAGCATGTTTTAGCAGTTCAGCTTTTAGAGAGTGAGTGCGTTAAGGGTTTCGGGCTTCGAGTGGTAGTAAGCTATGAAACCTGAATCCTAAACTCTGCGTTATGCTCAGCTACGAACCCAACCATGATCTGCAGAAGAACTCCCACGCCACGAAAAATTGAGTCAATATTCTAGGAATTCTTGAAACCCTCAACCTTTCAACTCTCACCTGCCCAAAGCCCAAACCCCAAAGACTTGAAACCCAAAAGCCCGGAACCGTAAGCTTCTTCCTGGCAAGAGTCAGAGATGCAGTTCCTCCATCTTCTTCTCCAGCTCCTCTACCTTCAGAGCTGTGCCCTAAACCCTAAACTCTAAATCCTTGAACCTCAAATCCCCCAACCCGACATTCTGGAAGATTCGGCTTCAAGAGTCTAAAAGTCTCTGGTCTGGGGGTTTAGGGCGTAGGGTTTAGGGGCTTAGGGTTTCCTGACATCCGCCGCCGAATCGAGAGTTGGGTTTAGGGGTTTAGGGTTTAGGGAAAAGTCTCTGGTCTGCGGGTTTGGGGTGTAGGGTTTCGGGCTGGGGGTAGTAGCTATCAGGCTTGAGGCTGTTGGGGGTGGCTTCGAAGTTCACTTCCTCACTGGCCCTAAACCCTAAACCCTAAACCCAAGGAAATAGAAGTTGAAACTTTTAGAATCGACTACCTTATAAGAGGCCCAAAAGTTGAAAAGTTGAGTTTAGAGCCAATAAGGTTCTTAGTAGGGAACGCGGGAATGGGCTATAGTGACTACGATAAGCGGCCTTAGGGGACGATCATACTTGGAGGTTCATGGGTAGTTATAAGTGGGGTTCCACGCAGCCCAATCTGTGTCAGCTACGCAGCCTGTTCCACCTTTGGTGGAAGAGAGAGCAACCAACCCAGTCAGCGGCTGTGCGTGACGGCCTCCTAGGTGTCCTGCCCTACCTACTGCGCAGACAGCGCACTAGACCCATGAACCTCCAAGTAATCATAAGGATCCATTCCCGGGAGTCTTTCGAGATTGTGTTTAGGTTCGAGAGGTCAAGCAGTTGGTCGAACTTCGAGTTGAGAAGGGTGCAGGTGGAGAGGAACCCTAAACCCGAAACCCCTTCAGCTCCAAAACCCCTATACCGTTAAACTCTAAAGCCCTAAACCCTGAACCCTAAACTCTAAATCCTAAAGCCATAAACTAAACACCCTAAACCCTAAACTCTAAATCCTAAAGCCTTAAACTAAACGCCCTAAACCCTCAACCCGAAACCCTCAAAATGGCGGTGCTGCTTCTTTGGTTCAAATCTCAGAGGATCCAAGGGATCAGGGTCGCGGCGGCTGGTTGACTCCGAATCATTGTCTGGGGTTTAGGGAGCTTAAGGTTTATAGGGTATAATCTGGTTAAGGGTAAAATAGGTTTAGAGGGTATAATAGGGTTAAGGGTATAAAAGTGTTTAGGGTATAATAGGGTTTAAGGTATAACAAGATTTTGGGTATAATAGGGTTTAGGGCATAATAGGGTTTGGGGGGCATGGTATACCATAAAAATGTAGGAACTATGTAGAAAATACTATTTCACAATTTCACATTACTCCGACGCCCTTATCGCATGACCACCAAAAACTGTTGGGGTAACATTCGGCCTCTTCTAGCATCTCCGACTTCCGGCCAATCTTCTGAAGCTGCTCCTGCAACAACTCTGGGCTTCAGGCAGTGTGATATTGTCACGCGATGCACATCACAGTATTGAGCAGACAGGAATGTAGACAATGCCCTTGTGCTGCCAGGGTTTCAGTTTTGGGCTTCGGATTTCGATGTGCAGGGTGAACGGACGGCAAAACGACAAAAAACCGAGGGTTTGCATTCGGCGACGAGGAGTTTAGGTTGTTGGGTATGTGCCTTGGACACTTAAAACACATCAGAGGTTTAGCCCATCTTCGCTCTGTGGATTCGGGATCTGCGAAGGCGTGCACAAAAAGATAGCCATTCGAACAACACGTCCTGAATTTTGGCAGTTGAACCCTTCAATTGGCAGTTTAGGGTTGATGGGTGACTAAAACTGAGGCCGGCCTTAGTCATAGGCTTAGTGAGACTTTGGCTCCGATGCCTAACCCTAAACCCTGCATCACGACAGCCTTATTAGTATTGTTATTATTACTATTGTTGTCGATTTTTTTTCATCCTAGACGGGCCTCATAATCCCCAAGGCCCTATAACCCTGCAAGCTCGCGAAAGCCCCCAAACTATAGGAGCTTTCACGGCCTTCGGGTTTTAAGGTTTAGGGTTTAGGGTTCAGGTACATAGTAGTTATGATCAGGGAATTGTATCACTAGCGTATCAAACACTTCAGGACCCTACATAGCCTACATAGCCCTCATAAAACCTCGCCTCCGCTATTAATCCACAACCTTATGAGCTCTTACAACATTCTTGCAGAAGCTCCTTCGGACCCTCACTCTACTTGTCGGGTATCATGGGGAACTAAAGGTTAACCTTTTTCATAATACAAGGATTATATAGGGATTATACTACCCCAAAAAGGTTAAAGGTTACCTACTCTACTTCTAGGACACCCTAAACCCCTAGCTTCCGACTCTTAGTGGGTTTCTAGTTACCCTAAACCCTAAACAGTGATGCCCCAGAACCCCAGACCGCTCGGTTCAGGGCACCTCAGATAGCTCCTTCGGATCCTTCTCCTGAAGGAGATCCAGGGTTCAGGGTTTCAGTGCTTTAGGGTTTAAGGTTTAGGGTTTAGGGTTTAAGGTTTAGGGTTGAGGGTTTAAGTGTTTTAGGGTTTACCTTGACCCTGAAGAACCTACCTTTTTAGGGTTCCTTATTATGATTTCCTTATATAAGTCCTTAAAGAGGTAGGTTCTTCAGGGTTAAGGTAAGGTTTAAGGTTTAGGGTTGAGGGAGTTTAGGCGTTAGAGTTTAAAAGGGGTTAAGGTGGTTTAGGGTTTGAGGGAGTTTGAGGCTTACGGGTTCAGGGTTCAGGGTTTGGGATTTAGGAAGCCCGCCACGGACATGTGCTTCTGCTCTTGGTTTTTCGGTGGGTGTGATTTGGTTTGCCTTATAAGCCTCTAGGGCAAATGCCCAAAAAGACATGTGGGGCTTTTCAGACAAGAAAGGTGCCCTTTGCAATTTGCACTGCAATGGTCGGGGTTAGAGCCAGTCAGGGTTTAGGATTTAAAGGTTTGGAGTGCAGGGTTTGACGCCAGCACAGTGCATGTATTCAATGGACCCTGGCTAAGTGGTAGTCCCATGCCGGAGCTTGAGAAATCGCCAGAAGCATGCATCTGCCTCAAAACCCCTAAACCCTAACCTTAAACTCAAAGCCCCCGAACCCCAGAACCCCAGAACCCTTAAACCCGTAGCCACTAAACCTATCTAACTTGAGGAAGCAGTGCATAGCAGCTGAAACCCTGCTCAAGTCCTCCAGAGTCTCGATCTCGGCCAGCTTCTTACCTCAAGCAGGAAGATACGGGTCTATCGAACTTGAGGGCCCCTAAGCCACTAAGCCCAAGCCCTACTGGACCGTAAAACCGCAAACCTCGAAACCCTACTAAACCCTACTAAAACCTACTAACCCAAGTCGCCGGCCAGCTCAGAACAACGAGAGATGAGTCAACTTCAAGCACAGAAACGCATGCTGGCCAGCTCTGTAAACTGAACCCCAAAGCTGTGAGCGATCTGTATCAGTGTGAGTATTACTCGCTCCAAGACGGCGACCAGGATCACGGTTGCGACCGTGAAACTTGTAAGCCTCACATATCTGACTACTAGCACTAATCTTGCGAACACTTGAGGCCTGTCACTTAACGCCCAATGTAGGAACTTGACTAAGAAAATTAGGGTTCCTTATAGGAACCCTACTATTTTGGGGTTATGGGCCCAGGGTTTCTTAATCAGGTTCCTACATCAGACCATGAGCCCCTAAACTTCAACAACCCCATCTTCCTGGTGCTTAGTAGGGAATGGGGGAGTGGATCCCTATAGTAGTGCCTATATAAGCCCCAAAAAGAGTCTCCATAATCCAATCCCCCATCCCCGACTAAGAACCAGACAGCAATTCCTACCCAACAGAGCCGAAACAGGACTGCAGCCGCAACCGAAATGTCAGTTTGGATCGCGGCTATGCCGACTACACCCCTAAAGCATCTTCTAAAGGCTCACAACCTTGTAAAGCCGTATATACCGCTCAGAATAATCCGACAACGCCGTTGATGTTGGAAGCCACAGTCACTCCAAGCGGTTTGCTGTACAGCTTGCCAGCTTGAATCCTGACCCCGTACTGTTGGGACCGCAATTTTTGAGCTGGGGCTTTACCCGTACAGTGCTGGATACGGAGGCCTTATTGACCAGAGTAGGGCTTGAAGTTTCACAGGTTACAGCTAGGCACGTTAACTAGACCGCTAAGTCTACCTGTGCAGGAGGAACCTTTTGTCCTGCTTGGGACTGCACGCCGCGGTAGATGCAAAGGTAATGCAACTNGTCTACCTGTGCAGGAGGAACCTTTTGTCCTGCTTGGGACTGCACGCCGCGGTAGATGCAAAGGTAATGCAACTGCTAAGGACAACTAGAATACATCTGGAGGCAGGGTAAAATCTACAGGGCTGTGGGGTGAACAGTAGTGTGCGATTATGTAGGGACTGAAGAGGGTGCTCATTTGACGAATTAGATCTTTTCAGACTCTACGCTACTTTCCAATCCCCGAGAAACGTTCCAACCCAAGCACTTGGAGGTTCATGGGTAGTTCTAAGCAGGGTTATAAGTTCCCTAATATGAGTTATAAGTATAGTTACCCTTCTTATAACTCCAGTTATAACTACCCATGAACCTCCAAGCAGATAAATGTACCGGGCTGCGCAAGTTCCGGATCCGCTTCTCCGGCTTCACCTCCCCCACAGGGTTTCGTGCTTAGGGCTTAGAGCAGATCAACATATCAGAGTGGCATCAACCAAGCCATGAACCTCTTGCCTGACGCTTTGTATTCTTGCCGAACCGTCTTGCATGCTGGCAAAGTTCAACGATGAGGTCAAGCAAGATATGCCCGCAAACACGTGGCGCTTGCCACAAGTCTGATAGGCGATGCACCCTAAGATGCGCCCTTATAGAGCCGTCGTTAATTGGATCTGCCGAAGTTAGTGTCTCGGGGGTCTCTTGAAATTAGGTGTCCCTTTCGGGGTCGTCGTTTAGAAGGCGCCTGTAGTAGTATGTCTCGTGCCATTTCTGGGTTCTCCATGTGGTACAATAGGGGTCGGTGAGTATTGTGGCTTTGGATTGCTGATGCGGGGATGTTTCTAAACACAGGACACAGGAATAACTTGAAGCCTCAGGCCCCCCTGCAACGTCCTACACGCCGGGCCCAAGACGTCCACAAAGGCTCAAAAACCTCCCACACCTCTTGTGCTGCTTCTGGTGAGGGAGCTGGATCTGCCTCGAGGGATTGCAAGGTGTGGCTGCTTTGGGCCGCCACAAATATACACATATACATATACATATACATATGCATATGCACATAGACATACGTAAGCGCATACATATATGCATACATACACATATACATCTACATCTACATATGCATTGACATTACATTATATTAACTAATTACATATATATATATATATATATATATATATGTCAATACATATATAATTATAGACACACACACATATGTCATGTGTAGATATAGATATGCATACATATCCATCTACCCATATATACATATATAGCGTGCTTGCAAAGTTTCGGGTTTCGGGGCCTGGTCTACATAGCACGAACGTTGCCAAAATCAGAAGCTCCGAAGGACGGTCCGAAACATCGGCTCCTACAAGCCCCTTCATCAATCCTGCTTGCGCCTAAACACTGCACCTCGCTAACATCAAAGCATAGCAAACCCTACCTTAACCCTGAAGAACCTACCCTTTTAGGGCTCCTTGTTATGATTTCCTTATATAAGTCCTTAAAGAGGTAGGTTCTTCAGGGTTAAGGAAAACCCCACAGAACGGAAATCCTAACCTCGGAATCCTAAGCAATGCATACACCTACAAATCCGAAATCCTAAGCCGTGAACCCTGCAGAAACAACAATCTTCAAGACCTGGACCCTGGAAATTCCAACTCAAACCGATTATACTTGAAGGGGCAGGGGACTTAGTAAGCAGGTTATAAGTAGAGTTATAAGTGCCCTAAATGGAGTTACCCTAATTCTAACCCTACTCATAATCAACTTACTAAGTCCCCTGCCCCTTCACGTAACCCCAAAACTATGAAGCCTGGAGCCTGAAAGGCCTGGGACCCTGCCTCTTTCGGCTGTGCAGCCTCCTTCGGCTTTGGCGCCTCTTTCGGTTTTGACGCCTTCCGTGGCATTCGGTCGTCGGGGTTTTAAGGCTCAGGGCCTTGGGGCTTTAGGGCTTTAGGGTTCTAGGGCTTTAGGGCCTTTAGGGCTTTAGGGCCTTGGAGCTTTAGGGTTCTAGGGCTTTAGGATTGTCGGGTGCTTTGGTTTAGGGCTTTAGGGTTTAGGGTCGTGGCTGTGGAATTTTGGGGCTTCACGGCTTGAGGTCTTCGAAACTATAAGCACCCCTTCGAGGGTGGCGGTTCACTGCATCCCGGGCCATTACAAAGGTCGAAATTAAACCTAAGGGTTGTTGACCAAAACTGCAATTTGCGGATATCCCTAAACCCTAAACTTCAAGCGTTTTAAGGTTGTTGACACTGGGGTTACAATGTCGGGGCGTCGGCACTATAGATTTGGGTACGAATGTTGAGTGCTCATGGCTTCAGTGCTGCGTAACTTCGTTCCCCTCGTCTGCCCACAACCGTTTTGTGATGCCTCTACAGAGACCCAGGCATTTTGTTCTCGCATGCCGAACCCAAAACCTCAACAGGCTTCAGGCTGAAAGCTTCGGGTGCATGCTCGGCAACTGTGGGAGTTTAGGCTGCTTGGGTTTCTAAACTAGGTGGGGCGTTCAAAGCTTTTGAAAAATATTGGTAAATAAGATCCTCTTAAGCCCAATAAGGGAAAATATAAAATGTCCCAAAGCCCTACCTAGTAAAGCTGGTTTAGGGATTTACGGAGGCTGTAGAGCGTCTCGACACTTGCTTTAGACGGAACACAGGCCTAGCATACAAACAGAAGCTATGCTATCAAGCCAACTGCATGCTTGAGCCCAGAATTGGAAACCTCAAAGCCGACATCCCAACCGGGGGCTTGCATGTATAGGGTCTTGGCGGTTTAGGGTTTAGGGTTACCCTAGAAAGCTGAAACATGGAATTAGCATGATTTGTGCTGGGATTCCCCATACTTTACTTTGAAGGCATGGGGACCTTTCTGGCTATGAAACTTTCCCGCGTAGGTAAACCGGTCTCGTTTAAGACTCAAGCCGCAGTTGTAATTTCTGATCTGCACGCTACAGCCACAACCTGGCATCGTAGGTCATTGGACGTTATGCTGTTCTCAAACTGCCAAACAATTCTAACAGGGCCCGATTAACTTGAACAGGGCTATCAAAACAACCTGTACCCCGTAAACCCCCTGGATCCCCAAAACACGAAACACTGAACCCTGAACAACTCTAGTTACCCTCAGCCCTGAAACCCTGCAACCCCGAAATCCTACACTGTGCCTTGGGCTTCGCAGCTTTGGGTGCAGCAGGTGCAGCGGCCTCAGAGAATCTGGATGTCCAAATACTAACCCTAAACTCTAAACCCTGAAACCTGAACCCTAAACCCCTAAACCCCTTAAACCCCTAAAACCCTAAAACCCTAAACCCCTAAACCCTAAACCCTAAACCCTAAACCCTAAATCCTAAAGCCCTAAAGCCCTAAACCCTGAACCCTAAACCCTAAACCCTCAACCCTTAAACCCTAAACCCCAAAACCCAGGCAACGGAAAAAATGGATGCCCTCGGTGCGGGGCTTCGGATTAGGAGTCTAGGTTCTCTACGGGCTTCGGGTCTAGGGATGTCTAGGGATTATAGGGATTAGGGTTTAGGCTTACCGGCTTAGGGCCTAGGGATGTCTGGGGATGATAGGGATTAGGGTTTAGGGTTACCGGCTTAGGGTCTAGGGATGTCTAGAGATTTCAGGGATTAGGGTTTAGGGTTGCCGGCTTAGGGTCTAGGATGTCTAGGGATTATAGGGCCTAATTGGTGTTCGAGGTTTTCAGGGTATGAGGGCGGGGGTGTCTGAAACATAAGGGGACAAGTTATTGACAGGTCCTTGTAATCAGGATCCTACATGTTAGGCCAGTAAGGCTATGTTGAGGCTCCTTGTATCCTGAATCTAAGAGTTCTGTGTACCTTGCTTAGCGGTCCTTGCAATAAGGATCTTTCGAATTTAGGGTCTACTCTAAATACTTATTTCTGATAAGGCGGTGTGGGATTCGGATTTACTTACCTGTGTTCGATTTCCGGGTTTAGGACTGTTTTGAAGAAAAGGTTTTGGGGTTTGCAGAACCTTGGAATCCCTAATCCGTGCAGAATCTGGGATGTTGGAACTTTCTTTTGCCCCAAAAGTCCGAGATTTGCGGTGCGAGTCTTGCAAGCAAGGATAAACAAACCAGGCTTTGCTATCCAATACCGGGAACTGAATACTTAGAACAGGATTTTGGTGAGCGTGTATATATATATATACATACATACACATGTATATATATATATATGTATACACATATGATAAATGATAAATAAATGAATATACACACATATATATATAACAACTAATACACACATTATACAATATCGTACTGCAAGTAAAGCACAGAACCCCACGGACTAGTATTTTACTCAGGCTCCTATACCTCCATGTTGGCCAACCTTGCTTGCGGATGGGAGCCGGGCCATTCCCGGGATCGGGCCGCTCCTGCAGAGCCAAGCTTGGCGAGGAAATTTTAGGGTTTAAGGTTTTGGGTTCAGGGTTTGGGGTTTAGGGCTGTTTGTGGTGCTTGCTGCTGTTGCTTTTCTGTTGTGTGTGTGTGTGTGCTAGTTGTGTTGTCAAAGTTGAGCTGTTGCATTTGCATGAAGTTTACGTGTTTGTTTATATTAACTAGGCTTGTGTGGTGGATTTTGCTGTGTGTGTGTGTGTTTGTGTGTGTGTGTGCGTGTCCCGCACATGGGCTTGTAATGCATACTGCTATTGCCAAAGTTTAGTAACCTCACTGTAACTATGGTTCACCTGGCAGGGTGCTTCTGTGTTTTCGGGTGTAGGGTGTGCAGGATTTGCGATGCGGTTTCTGGGATTTAGAATTTTCAATCTAGAAGTTGGGTTTTGCTCTTTACTCTGGACTCATGGTTTTAGGGGGTACGTTCAAAGTTTAGGGCCTCGAGGTGAAGGCGGTGACCATCCTAACTGGCGGTTTCAGTGCCTATATACAACTGGAAGAAGACGTACTGTCTGTGTGTGTGTGTGGCTTTGTGTTTTTGTGTGCATATGTGCGCATGCGTGTGTGTATGTACAGTCTACTTTTGCTTAGATGACTAGCTTCCCGGGGCCAGGGGCCGGATCCTTGTCGTTTCTGCGCCTGCCAGCTTTGGGGCTTTAGTTTCGCCTGCTCATACCGCACGAACTGTCAAAGCCAATCCCTACAGCCCAAACTCCAACACCCACATGAAATGACGCAAACCTTGAACCGTTAACCCCAACCCCTGAACCTGTACGGAATTCCGCTTTGCCCGTAGGCCTAGACACCGTGAAACCTATATGTCCTCTAAGCTCTTCTTGGACATAACCCTAGATACACCCCTAAAACCTAAACCTCAAACCCTGAACCCCTAAACTGTCTTGGAAACAACTTCAAACCTAATTATACCCTAAAACCCAAAACCTACAACCCTAAGCCCTAAACCTACAACCCCAAACCTGAAGCCCCAAACCTAAAACCTCAAAACCTCAAGGCCTAAACCCTAAACCAACCCTTAACCCTGAAGAACCTACCTTTTTAAGGACGTATATAAGGAAATCATAATAAGGAACCCTAAAAAGGTAGGTTCTTCAGGGTTAAGGACAAGCCTAAACCTGAAGCCCCACACCCCAAACCCCCAAGGCCAGCGTTGCAAAGCCTCGCCGGCGCAGCCCGGGGCGGCTCCACTGGGCCGAGTCCAGGGATTCCCCTGGTTTAGGGTTTAGGGTTTAGGGGGGCAGGGTTCAGGGTTTAGGGTTTCGGGTTTTTAGGGGAACAAGATATAGGCTTTAGAGTTTCGGTGTGGGGTTTTGCGTTTAGGGTTTAGGCCTCCAAGTACTACATGTAATGCTACAGGAACTGCTACACCCTACATGTTTCGTAGTGTTCCCTGTGGTACCGTTTCGTAGTGTTCCCTGTGGGAAAAAGGGGATTCGGATTCAGGGTTCAGGGTTGGGGGGGTTTCAGGCTTAGGGTTTCGGGCGTAGGGGGAAAAGGGATTATGAATTAGGATGGTTTAGGGTTTCGGGTTCAGGGAAACAAGGGGATTAGGGAAAGTAGGGTGTGGCATAACCAGTATAACCTCCTACTAGTGAACCTCAGAAAGTTGGAACATGGGTTTAGGATGATGGGCTTTTGGGGCTTGTATGTTTCGGGATCGAAGACCCTGAAGCTTAGATCATAGTAAAACGGGGATCAGATTACAAATTATCCCAACCTCTACATCATTACAAGACATGCGACTGGTGGAAGTCCGTACTGTGTTGGGAGGGTTCGGGGTTGATGGCATCTGCACGTCTCGCCAGATCAAGCTGGGTTTATAGGATCGTCAAGGGCGTTATATCCTGTCTGCTCGGGGGATTTCAAGCGTTAGTGTTCTCCTCTTTTCAAAAGGGGGGTCGTGTACTTTTAAGCTGGGGTATTCAGCGGGCTCAGCGTATCACGGGATAAGGAGCTTGTAGTTGATGGCTTTAAGTAAGAACAGAAAACACACGCTGTCCTGCATATCAACCAGAGGCGGCGGAAGCGCTGAACGCACCGTGCTGGGAGAAGGCTGAGGCAAGCATATCGAGTTGCCCACAATTCCTCGCTGCCGCTCAGCCCTGGGTAAAGCAGTGGGCTGCAGGACCGTAACCTGCGCACAAGCCGGGACCAAAGGCAGAAGTCGCTTCGTCCCGCAACTAAGATCCCGCAGAGCAGTCGGCATCGGACCCATCCAAAGATCGTTCGCCAGGGAGTACCGAGGCAAAATGACAACGTGCTCGATCAAACCGACGAAGACCTTTTTGCGATATTCGGTCCAGGCATTCCACAACCCCTGTACTATGCCCGCTGCCCAAAGCCTCCGAGGCCTTTAACACGAGATCCTTCACCTTCAAAACCTAAACCTCAAATCCTAAACTCCGTAAGCCCTCAGCCCTGAAACTCTAAACCCTCAATCCCTTAACCCTAAACGCCACTGAAACAACCTAAAAACCCAATTATACCGCAAAACCCAAAACCCTGAATCCCAAAACCTAAGCCGCTGCACCTGGCATGGGCACGCTGCTGGGCCTTTAGACGATGGTTTTTCGATTTTTCAACCGAGGATGGAGGGTTGAAGGTTTAGAGTTCAGAGTTTTGGGGGTTAGGGGTTCAGGGTTTGGGATTTGGGGTTCAGAGTTTTGAGGGTTAGGGGTTCAGGGTTTGCAGGGGCTTTGGGTTTGGAGTTTCAGAGGTCAAAAGGCACTCGAAACCGGGACCCCAGAGTCTTGCCGCTTTAAGGGATTGGGCTGGAGATTCTGAGATCAGGCTGTAAGCTAGGGATTGAGGATTGGGTGCAGGATGTGAGGGCTCTGTGTTTTCAATTTCAGAAGATGAACCCATGTTCGCCGGCTCACGACCTGGAAAAAGATGCCAGGACCAACCTTAACCCCAAATAACCTACCTTTTTAAGGACTTATATAAGGAAATCATAATAAGGAACCCTAAAACGGTAGGTTCTTCAGGGTTAAGTGATGAATCGAACAGCTTCAAAACTACGATCGTAAGCCCTGTAGCTTTTGTTACAGCCTGCAACCTTAAGACCCCACTTCTTGAAGCCTCTGAGCTCTCAGAACTGCATCCCAGCCAACAAAAACACTCGAGTAGCACCGCAGGAGGTCGAAAGCAGAAGCATATACATACGGCAGGGACAAAAAACACAAAGTGGAAACTCGGAAGGAACCTTGTCTCGACTCTTTGGCGTTAAGGGTTTAGGGTACTTGCCAAGTGCTGCGTCATCAGGGGTTCAGCACTCGCAGGGGCCTAGTTCAAGATGCCGTGGCCAAACCCCAAAACCACAAGCCTCCTAAACCCCTCAAAATCCCCAAACCCTAAACCCCTATACCCAAACCCCATTAGCCTCCTAAACCCCTCAAAAAAGCCGTCTGCTCGAGGGCTAGAGTGCCTTCGGTCTTTAAGTCCGCAAGCAGTCGGTGCTAGCGAGCCGAGACAAAGATTCTAAGCCCTAAATCCTCAAGCTCCTGCAAATTAAGGCTTCTAGCCAAATCAAGATTCGAAACGTCCCAAAGACATAAAGCTGACACAACATTTAAAAACCGTTCTCGAAACCCTAAACCCTAAACCCTGAACCCTAAACCCTAGTCCCCAAGTCGCAGATCCGGGGCTCAAGAACAGCAGCCTCCGACCCCTTGTAGAGGTTCTCCTCCAAAGGGGTGTAGCCTGCACCACAGAAGAGAATCGCAGGGGTTCCGGGGGCTTAGGGATTGGGATGTAGGGCTTAAGATTGAAGGCTCAAGATTAAGGGTTTAGGGTGTTGGGGTTTTTGGGGTTTAGGGAACTACAGACCTTCTTGAGCCCTAAACTAAGCCCTTTCCTGCCTGCACGTACTCGAACCGGCTTTCTGAATGTGCCGTCGGGACGTCTGGACCCCGGGATCACCTGCAAAGCAGAGTCTTGTGGGGAGTTCGGGCTGATTCGACCTTCGTTCTTCACCTTGGCCCCTTCTCCATGGCAGGGTGAATGTTCCCTGTGAGGCGTGGGAGCTACTTTTCAAGGTTGTGGTTTGGCAGGGCAAATCTTACAGAGATTTCCGTCTGCCTACATGTGATGCCAAACTAGCACCACTCCAGCATGGACAGGAATCACGCGCAGAATCCATCCGCATGACCTTGAGCTGAGGGATGGCATGCATCATCTGAGGAGCGGGTTGTGGTCCTCGTGTTGGCTGCTTGTGACCTCTGACAACAACTTTCCACACTATTCCTTTTCACCGTCCCCTCTCTTCTTCAACAACCGAGCCCCAAAAAGTTCAAGCTTTCTAAGATAGAGCTAATATATAAGGCCAAAAAGTTTAAAGTTCCCCCGTTCACTATCTAAGTCCCAATGCTGCAAGAACAAATCAAGACGGTCACATCAAGTTCGGTATTTCTCCGACACGGAATTGCCTTACATCATGGCATATCACTCTTCTAGTAAGTAAGGGCCACGCCCGCCACCGAAAGAAAGCACACCCTTAGCTGCCCAGCCTTGCTTCCGTCGTCCTGCACATGGTAGACGGTGCCGGTGTTGGTAGTCTCTACCTGGCAGCTCACAGCCCTCCCCTGTAATTACATCAGAGACTTGGCTTTGGGAATTGAGGCAACGAAGGTTAGTTAGGGCCCCCAAAAGGCACATAAGCAAAAATGAGGATAGGGATATCCCATATACACCCCCTTATAATGAAGCCCAATAAGGTAGGGATATCCCTATAAAATGCTTATGCTAATGTGCTTTTTGGGTCCCTAATTAGTTGAAGTGTCGGCAAGGACAAGAGCTGTGGATGTAGCGAGGGTGTAAAGTCTCCCTAAACCCTAAACCCTAAAACCCATATTCTGAAGTCCGCGTGAACAGCGTGGCAAAAGGTGGCCGACTCTCCCTGGGGATCGAAATCGCCCAAAAGCCTTATATAGTATGGTCTTTGGGCCCAAAAGCCTTAATATATGAGTCCTTAGATCCCTAGGGTCTTACACTTCCGTGGAAAAAGTCTCAGACGACCGAACCTCGAGCGATCCGACCGGACCGAACCTCGAGCCCGAAACTGCGCGGTTTAGGGTTTAGGGTAGGCCCATTTTTGCATAACGGAAAGAGGGAGTATCATTAAACATCCAAACTAAATACTCAGACTTCTCTACTGTTCGTGCGGCGTACTGTCATGCTTGGACCCCCGTAAGCCCAAAAAGCCCTAACCCCCCAGATCGAAAACCGCAAGCACGAAAAGCGTAAAGCCCCAGATCTAGAATCCTAAACCCTTGCCCGGACTCTTCTTCCCAGGGTCCGGACGTTCTTGGGCCGTGGAATCTGCCCCGACATGGTGCCACACTCTGGGTGTAGGGGATTGTTTGTGTTGCTGCCTCCTGGCTTGTCTGTTGCTTGCCACGCTTGTTAGGATACCTGGACATTCCAAGGTCTCTTTCGGAATCAAGTGTCTCCATGAATAAGGGGTGCTTTGAAGATGTTTCGGTAATAGGTTCACAGCCCTACACCCGGCGCCCTAGACTTTCTCGCATGTCGAGTACCCTCAACCGTGGGCTGTTTGTCGCAGCTCCTCGACTTCTATAGGTGCTCTGGCCTTATTTCAAGGCATAGGCCTTTGAGGCTCAGGGCAAGGAGTCACATGATTCGTGCCAACCATGCACAGCCCACCTGAGCCAAAACTGCATGATGGCGGCCAATAAACGACCTTTCCGATTTCCTGCCGGCACAGAAACCACGTGCGTCATCTATTTCCAAACCTACCTAGATTCTACAGCGGAGACAGGACAAAGGTGGATGAAAGTCCGCTGGGCTCTTTCAGTTGACATCAGAAGATATTATTGCAAACGCGAAAGCGGATGCACCAAGAACTACACACTCTACACCGTAGTCCTGCCGGGAAGCGCAAGTCCTGTATGACAACTTCTACATGGCAGTAGTTCTATATGTTGCCTTGCGCAGAGAATTGCAAATACCGTTAGTTAGATGTATGGTGGATACCTGAGGCAGGACCAAACGTTCTTCTGCTTTTTCTCCGAAGGTATCCCCCTAAACCAAAACCCAAAACCTAAACCCCTGAACCCTAAACTCTGAACCCTAAACCCTAAACCCTACACCCTACTTGTCGGGTATCATGGGGAACTAAAGGTTAACCTTGACCTTTTTCATAATACAAGGATTATATAGGGATTATACTACCCCAAAACGGTTAAAGGTTACCTACTCTACTTCTAGGACACCCTAAACCCCCTGCTTCCGACTCTTAGTGGGTTTCTAATTACTCGGCAAGTGTAGTGGCAAGCTCGAACCTGGATCGAATGTAAGAATCGTTGCTTCGGGTCATCAGGTCCGTTGAGGTTTAGGGTTTAGGGTTTTGGGTTCAGCACTGACAAAGTGGCGGGGTTCAGCGCTCCTTTCACATGTGAAAGAAAGCAGGATCCTGTTTACGAGCTCCCCCTAAACAGAGCAGAAAGACGAAACCACGGACATCCCTAAACCCTAAATGCCTAGACTCTAAACCTCCAAGGCCTTAACCTCTAAACCCCCAGAGCCTAAAACCCGAACCACTAGGCCCTGAGCCTATGTGGCTGCTGGCTACAACGCCGGATGTCAGGATCAGGTTCGAGGCACTTGAGATCTCTAGGAACTCTAACTAGTAGCCATGGGGCTTAGTAATTACAATGGGTTCCTTTAAGGGTTCTTGTGAAGGGCTCTACTCAGGGTTAGAATCAGAGATCTCTGCTATGTGGGCCGTCAAAGAATAGAATTTGGTTCAGGCTGACCTTGGGCCCAAAGGACCCAATAATCAGGTACTCGGTTTTAGGATAGTAGTTATGTAGGTTAGGATTTTGGAGAGTATATGATTATTGGGTACTTGGACCGTTGGGGATAGAACTGATGAGAGCGTGGCTCCGGTAAGGTTTCCTTTAAAGGGCTCTATTGAGGGTATGAAGAAACCAGGAAGGTTCCTTAACTCTTCCTGTAAAGAGTTCTACTAAGAATTACTAGAGGGCTCCTTGGTACAGGGTCCTGAATGATTCGAATGGGGTGTCTGAGTTCAGTATACTATATCAACTATTTTTTTATTCAGGAACCGAAGGAACAAGCTGTGGTAATTATTCAGGCTTCTACATTAAACGGGCTGAGGTGTAACCACGAAAATGTACCCTCAACCTAAACATGAAGCCCTGGATCGGGTAACTTCGGTTTCAGGATTTCTGGGCCTAGGGTTTTAACAGCCAGCTGTTTCGGCAAGACAAAGGTCTCCCAAAGCCTGACACGCCTGCAATCACAGCTTCTCTTGCTGCCTTGAAGTCGGTAGCAGGGACTGTTACTAAATGCAAGCTTCGAGGCTGAATAGGGACCTCAACCTGTCGACATGGAGTTGGGGGCAGATGGCCCTCTAGCCTAAGTCTTGTTGTTTATTGTCCTTTGTTTTGTGGTTTGCTGTTGCTGATGTTGTTGATGCTGTTGCGGCTGCTGCTGCTGCCTTTGCTGTTGCTGTTGCTCTTGCTGTTGCAGCTGTGCTGTTGCTGTTGCTTCTTGTTGTTGCTGCTGTCGTTGATGATTGAACGATCTTAAGATATGTTGCCTTGGTAATTAGACTATGGTGTTTGTTATACACGGCCTTCATATGGGGCCTTAATGGTTAGAACAGTGTATTTTTTACATTTTTTACATTTCTTATATATACGGGCTGTCGAGGGATAGGACAGTTCGATGTTGAGGCCCCTACACAAGATACCTGCTGGCTTCCCGGCTGTTTTCATTTCTCCACGGCGGACTTTGCTGTCTACGTCTGGCCCGGAAACCCCAAACACCCTGAACCTCTCAACCAAACACCCGGATAGTCACGTTTTGAAGAATTAGCAATCATGTCTCGTGGAGTCCATATTATATACACAATAATCGGAATCCGAAGCATTGTCTTCAATTCGGTTACTGTTCTGAAGGTGGCTCTTTGACCGGTCGTTCTGGGGGTTCAGCGATAGGTTCAAAGTGCTCGGGTCGTCGACTTCGCTAGTGTGTCTTTGACTGGTAGATGGTTGTCAAAGTGCACAGGTCGAATTCAAAGCGGGTACTATAGGCTTGAAGTTCACACCAGTGGTCGTAGTGGGCTCCGCCGCCTTAGGGGCCTAAGAAGTACCACTAGACTATCGCGGCGGAGGCAGACGACGCGTGCCCTATTTTGGAGGGACGGTTCGGGGCACTGGGGGCCTTAATACCTAGAATAGGGTTTTGGGGGCATATTAAACTATAACTAAAATAAGGAATCCCCAAAACCCTGAATTACTAAGGCCCCTACACCTGTAGCTTCAAGGGAACTGCGTGACTTCAAGATCTCCAGTTGACTCCAGCCTAGAAATTCGGTTCCCCAGCAGCCCCTTCATCCTGCAAATGGCAGCAGCCGCCTGAAACAGATTTGCCATCAAAGAGCTTCCCCTTTGCCAGCCCATTACTCTGGTGATAGTGGCTAAATATGTAGGCTTTCCCCTTCTCGAAAGATTCCACGTTCCTATGGCACAGGTTTAGGGGACGGAAGGAAGGACAAGTAGCTCACAAGATGACAGGAGGCCCTATCTGAGTTAGGATTTGGGGTGTATAGGGTGTCAGGCTTCAAGGCAAAGCCTGCAAGACAATACCCAGATGGTGCCACCTCAAAGCAGTCTCGGAATACTGGTGTATATAATGCTGCTTCGGGAACTCCTGAAATGAAGACGACGACTCCTTCAAACCCTAAGCCCTAAATCTTGCTGCTCACATCGGCATCCTCTCCTGGTATTGGTGCAGTTCTACTCAAGAATAATGGTATTCTTCCATAGGGTGAGCCATATTGTACTATATCCACAAAGCTTATTCCAAATTACGGCCCGCATAATATTGAACTCTTCGCCCTCAACCCAACATTTCGGTGTTTTCTGAGTGCACAGCACTGTCGTTAAGCCATAAGCCGTAAACCCTAGATTGCCCTAGATCTTGCTGCTTATCTGCCTCCTCTCCTATCACTGTTCAGTTATCCCAAATCTTAAAGTGTATTGTTGCGCTTCCTTACAGTTCCTCAGGGCAATCATGCGGAAATATGTCAAGGCCCCTATATTATTGAACGCTGTTGCCCTGAACCCACCATGTCGGTGCTTTCTGAGTGCACAGCCGGGGCGACCCGGAGCTCACTTGCATCGAGATAAGTACATAAGAATGCAGGATGGGCAAAGTGGCGCATGAACATCGGAAGCGAACCAACTAGACTAGGGTGTAGGGCTTAGGGCTAGAATCCGGAACGACTTCAAGAGGGTTCTCGTTCCATACTGTTACAGGCATTCATGAGAAACACTACCAAGCAATGATCGTTCAGAAGCTCCTGTCTTCGTGCTTTGGGTGCAAGGGGCTATACAACCCTCGCGGACATAATGCAAGGACTACGGACAGCTCTTTCGATAGTGCTGGCAGAAGGCACCTCGTAAGGCATGAATAACTGTTTTAGGCTTGGGGGCATATGGTGGGAAAATTGTAATAAGGAGCCCTAAGGAATGACCTCACAAACCGTTCAGGCCGCTGTATTAAGTCTGGACGCTTCACTGGCTGAGGGCATCCGTTCGCGAAGCCTGGGGAGACCTGTCCCTAGAACAAAAGCTCTGACAACGACAGCCCCAACCGAAACGCAAGAACCGAAACAGTGATGGGCTCAGGGTACCCAGAGACTCCAATATCCCATAATTAAGGAATAGACCTGAATCATCCTACTATAATTTAAGGTATAATCCTTAATTGGGACATTGGAGTCTCTGGGTACAGTCTAGCCGAGCCAAGAGTCTGATCTACAGCATCGCCGCCTGGATGTGTTGGCAGCGTCGAATTTACTGTACGTTTGGGTCAGCTCAGGTTTTGCAATGCAACTCCGAAGTAACATAGGGACCTTGATACTTAGAATAGGGTTTTGTGCCCATTATACTACAATTATAATAAGGAGCCCCCCCCCCCCCCAAAAAAAAAAAAAAAAATAGTATAGGTAATTATCAAAGCCCTAATACAACAGCATTCAGACTTGCGGTACTTAGGGACCCTTCCAGCAACCACTTTGACCTCCAGCCGATCTTCGCAGTGAGTGAATCTGCACAGAGTCAGAAATCTTGATCCCATATATAAAGGTCGTATGGTTGGCCTTCTGTTTCGGCGTGAAGCCTTCGGGATGTTTGGCCTCACAAACTCTCGAGCTGGGGGACCAGGACTTCGTGGATCGCTTTTCCTAAACATCCGTGCCTATGCCGTATATACTTTGACCCCAAAGTAGCTGCAGAGGAACCCATTTAAGACCAAAGTGTATTAGTATACAGAAAAAGGGACATGGACCCTTAGGGTTTAGGGCTGCTGGAGTGTGGGGTTCGAGTGTTTGTGGAGTGGGTTTGGGGCAGTTTTGGATCTTCGGTGCAGGGTTGAATGCGCAGGTTTCGAATTCAGCGGTGTAGGGCTTGCGGGTTTGGACTTGCCTTTCCTTTAGCATTCACGAGCTGAAGAGTTTACGAAGTAGATGGCTTCAAGGGCTGGTGTGGATGAAGGTGTACCCCTACTAGTATCTGCTACAATCGCAGGGAATGTCCGTGCTAGCAGACGCATTGTCCTACGCTGACATCGATTTCTGCCTCCGAGCTGATGCCCAGAGGGTTGCCCTAGCTGCTTGCTCTGAAGTGGGTATTGAATAATGCCTTTCAGCACTCATGCAGTTTTGAGATACTATCGGATAGTCTTCTTCCTGGCCCCTAAACCCCAAACCCCTAAATTAACCCTTCTTGGGTCCTAAACCCGAAACCCCCAAATAAACCCTTCATTTTTTTTGAATTTGGGCCCTACTTCGGCCGGTAATCTTGTAAGGGCTTCTGTTGGCTTTGCCGGCTGGGCACCCCTCGGGAAAAGGTAGTCATGCACAAGGGAGCAGCAACCTGGGTTCTTGTTACGGAACTTTAAAAAAGCTACCATATCCAGGCAACAAGGATCTATAGTAAATAGAAATGGTTTCCCGTTACCATGATATTATAGCTTGATTTAAATGCTTCCTTAACAAGAACCCAGCAACAGCTTGGTGAAGCCGATGGGAACCACTGCAAAGCTACATAGAAACCCACCAGTTCATCAAGCATACCATATGTTCATCGTGCGTGGAAGGGCGGAAGCCTAAACCCTAAACCCCTAAAGGAGCCACGCCACGACCGAAAAGTCTCTGTCATTAAAATTAAGACAACTCGAGAGCTTGGGGGATCTTGGAGGTTTCGGTTTGGGGGCTTCTGGTTTGGGATTTAGGGCTTAGGGTTTTAGGGTTTTAGGGTTTAGGGATTAGGGGTTTCGGGTTTTAGGGTTTAGGGGTTTCGGGTTTAGGGTTTTAGGGTTTAAGGATTAGGGTTTAGGGGTTTCGGGTTTAGGGTTTTAGGGTTTAGGGATTAGGGTTTTGGGGTTTAGGGTTTATAAGGGTTTAGGGCTTCGAGCTTCGAGGTTTTCAGGGTTCGGGGTTTAGGATTTGGCGATGGGTTGAGCGTTCAGGGCAGTCCAGGATTTGGGGCTACCCATAGGCCCCAAAGTAGTTCCTTTTTGGGATTACCTTATAGAATTCTTAATATGAACCCCCAAAAGGAACTACTTTGGGGCCTATGGGTACCTGCATGAGGATGTCGGCACAGCCGAAAGAAGCGCACACGGCTCAATGGGAAGACGGTTGCTATTTCTTCAATTAGACAGCGGAAGCGAGCGAATGAGCGAACGACGAGCCACACCACAGGAACAAGGAGACATTTTCCCACCGACTTCGAAAAGTAACTGGGTATCATTCATGCAGTCCTACTACAGCGCCGAGCGCTTTCGAAAACTTCCTGTGCTTGCTGAATTCACGGAAAGGCGCAGGTCCTGAACACATGGAAAGTGCATCGGAAAGGCATAGGGGTTTAGGGCTTCGGGGGTTGGGACAAAGCCCGAGCCTAAATCGTAAACCCTAGACCCTAAAGGCTAAAGCCCTAAATGCCACTACCCTTTCAAAGAACAGGGGAGAGGGACGTAAATATCGTCATTTAGATCCCCAACTTACGGAGCCAAAACAAGATATATACCCCAACATGTCAGAATCCTTGAACATAACATGATGACTCAAGTTTTTTCAAACGCTTGGCCGGCAGCCAAGTGTAGCCACACCCTGAACCCTAAACCGATGGGCGGTTCCGGTTCAAGGTTCTGTGTGTGATAGTGCGTTGAGGGTGCAGGGTTTAGGGTGGGTTCAGTCTGCAGGTCGCTATTCCCCCTCGAACCCTAAACCCTAATCCTTCAAACTTCAAGCAAAGCCCCGAAACCTAAGAGGAGTCACGTTTGTGCCCTTGGCCTGAAAAGGGAAACCCAGCCCCACAGCTAGGCTTTAAACTTGGAAATCCTGAACCCCGATAAACCCTATGCCCCGAACCCTCCCAGTGGTACCGCTTTCGAGATCCTCCGAGACTGTGTTACGCTTTAGGGTTAAGGATGCGGGTCCATCTCAAGTCTCGAACTTAAGATCACAAGCTCCAAAACAATCAAAATCGCTGCGCTCCACCACCTGTCGCGATCCTTGGCTCTGTAGCCCCTCAGCCCCACGTGCACCAGCGTTCCGCACGCCCTAAACAAACGGATCCCAACCTAAGATCCCTTGAAACCTGCCTTTCCTAAAATACCCTTGTAATCCCCAAAACTGACGCCGTCAAGTCCCCCCCTAAACCCTAAAGCCTAAACCCCCGTTCAGTCATGAGCAGCACTTCAAATCGGGCTCAGCGTCCGGCTGGTGCCTGCGTTCAAGGCCCAGAATGTACTGCTTCGGATTGAGCTACTAACGAAGCCTCAATAATTTCCAATATGATTCCTCAGTGCTCCTTATTGCTATTCGCATTATTATTATTGTTATCAGCAGTCTTGCCATTTTTGTTATTAGTATTGTTACTAAGTTAAGTAGCAATATAGTATGATGGGCCCCCGAAGCCTATTCGAATTACTAAGGCCTCTACGATGTTTGGGCTCGAGGCTCTTCCGGCCCTGATTTGCTTTGGGAGTTTTGGGGTCTTGGGTTTCGAGCTGGGGATTCCTCGTCCCCTTACAAGGGGTTTAGGGTTTAGGGTTTAGGGGGTCTGCAAAGGTTAAGATATCCCAGAGGGTCCCAAGTACCTATACAGTAGAATGTAGGGCAGGGTTTCGATGTTATAGGAATTACGATTATGGTTTGGGCAAGTATTCCCCATATATAGGTACTTAGGACCCTCTGGGTATGGGTTACAATAAGGGTTCCTTTAAGGGGGTTCGAGCTCGGGATTCATGTAAGCTTGTGGTGGATAAACGTGTTCATCAAAGTTTCCTCTAGAGTGAAGGACCCTGGGCTTATCAGCATCTGATCTTGGAGGACTCGAAGAACGTCTCCGGACCCCAAAGCCCGGGAAGATCCTCACAGTGATGAGCTGCATTCTTCGCCAGGAAGCCCTTTGCAGAATAGCAGCGTAAACACGACTCGTCAATTTGGCGACCTCGAAAACGCAATCAGCCCTGAACCTAAATTTAAACCCTTATGCCAGCAGCCCGGACCATCCATGGTCATGAAAGCCAGTCGGTCGGCCTGGCCGTCTCAACAAGCTCGTGCACGTTTTGTCTTAAGGCCTTAGGGTTTAGGATGGTTGAGGGTTTCAGGTTCAGTTCAGGGCATTCAGGACTGGGGGTAAAGGATGGGTGGCAGCATCAGGAAAGGAGGTCGCGTGCATGGACTCTGCACCCAGCGTCGCTGTAGAGCCTGAGTTCTGGCTAAGAACCCGCTTCTACTCATTTAAGATTTACCCAAACCCCGGAAAGTAGGTAACATGATGGCACACTACCTCCAGAAGGCTATTGTTCTACATGCTTTCAGGGTCCAGGTATGGTCCATGGTATAACAAACAAAGCGGTATCAAGGCTTAGGGGGGCATAGGGTTTAGAGCCTTCTGCTCGCCAGCCACTGAATACTATCTGGTTCTTAGTAGGGAATGTGGGAATGAATGGGTTATTGGGACTATTATTGGGGATTATATAGGGACTACTATGGGGATTCATTCCCCCATTCCCTACTCAGCACCACGGAGAATATGATGACCAACGCAAAACACCAACAAGAGCCAGCAAAGATCTGCAACACAAATCTGCAATGCGAAGCATGCTACGTGATGTCTGGTGCATCATGCACTTCGAGCTCTTTCCTTCTGCGTTAGTCTTGGTTTAGCGAAGCAATCATAATGAGCTAGGAAAATCATTCGGAAAACATACAGTTCCATTTGGAGACTGCGCATGGCTGGGCGAGTTGGAAGATGTCCCCATTGGACAGCGCTCAGGTACCGTTGAGGGTCCAACTGACAGTGGGTACTCGGGTCTCGATACTTTGGTGGTTCTCCAACCCTGTTCGAGCTCTTCTTATATATAAAGGCGCAGAGAACCACCCGCATGAGGCACTTGGACCCTCAAAGCAGAAGGTGTAGAAAGGGATGCGTCAAGACTTCGGATGCTGTTGGGCAAGGGATTAGGGTGCAGGGCTCAGCTTTTGGGGTCCTTTGGATTCGTGGGGTCTACCCACACTTGAGATCCATGACGCAAGCGTGAGGTCAGGGACTGACCCAGAGACTCCAATATCCCTTTATAAGGAATATACCTTAAATTATAGTAGGATCCCTAATATGATTTAAGGTATATTCCTTCATTAAGGGATATTGGAGTCTCTGGGGACCCTAAACTTGAAGAAAGGTCAGGGACCCGCAGCTCCGGCCGGTATCTCAGACAGGCTCGTCGATGCCTTGGACTCAGGCGGTGTACGGTTAGAGTTTTAGGACTTCCAACTGAGGTTTCGTGGATCAGAGTTTAGTATTTAAGCTTCGTGGTTGAGAGTTTAGGATGTCAGGTTCGTGGTCCAGAGTTTAGGGTTTAGGTAGAAAGCTCCTAATATAGTGCCCTAAACCCGTATTATAAGGACCCCCAAAAAATAAGGCACCCCTTTTTTGAAAGCTTCTAGGGGCATGTGAAATTCTGGGCTGTTGGGGCCCTGGGGGCTTCGGGGTTCGAGTCCCAGGGTGTCGGAATTTAGGTCCTTGAGGTCTTAAGTTCACGGTTTAGAGTTTAGGGTTCAGGTTTTAGAGTTTAGGGTTTAGGGGCCTTATTAAGGGTTCTTCGGTCCTGCGATGGGGAAACTTGTCTTACATGATCTGCTTTGGTGATGATCTGCATTATGGAGGGTGAAGGCTTAGCAGAGATCGTTTTGAACGACGATACGAAAGACTGTCTCGACCAACATAGCGCGATATTCCTTACAGGCCCAGCACCTCAGGGCTTGACATCGGAATGGAAAGACATACTGCCAAAACGCCCGTCTTCCAGTACAAACCCGAAACACCGAAGCCCTAGAAACACCCGTCCTCCGTTATGCCGTCTTCTATTTGCTGAGCCACTTGCCTGCACAACTGCTAAATCACCACCCCAAAAAGCCAACCCCGCCAGCTTTTTGTGGTTTAGGGTTTAGGGTTCCATTGTGTCTTGGGTTTGGGATTTATTTACGCTTCATTCATTCTTCCGCGGTTCAGGGCTTACCAGGGTTCCTTCAGGGTTGAGGGCGGAATATAGGGGCCGAAAGCATTACCAATACTATTCCTTTGGCTTGCTTTTTATAACTAAATCATACAGGGGTTTAAGACCCTATTCTAATAATTAAGGCCCCCTATTACTTTGGCTTTAGGGTCACCGACATTTGAGTCTCTCAGGTAGCTGCGTCCTGCTGGAAGTCCGGTTCTGAGTCTGGGGTCGAGCGGGGCCGAAAGGTACCTGAGCATGGTGCAGGGGCTTAGGGTGCAGAGTATGATTGAGGGGCCTTGATAATTAGAATAGGGTTTTGGGGGGGCATGTTATAGTAGAAATGGAACAACCCCCCTCAAAAAACTAAAATCGTATCGATAATTATTTAGGCCTGTATAGTACTTGAAGGGGCAGGGGACTTAGTAAGTTGGTTATAAGTTATAAGTAGGGCTATAATTATAAGGTAGCTCCATTTAGGGCGCTTATAACTAACTCTGCTTATAACCTGCTTACTAAGTCCCCTGCCCCTTCAGGTATAATCGGGTTTGAGTTGGACTTTCCAGGGTCCAGGTCTTGAAGATTGTTGTTTTCTGCAGAGTTCAAGGCTTGGGAGTTCGGGTTCGTAGGTGTATGCACTGCTTAGGGTTCCGAGGTTAGGATGTCGGTTCTGTGGGGTTTACCTCAACCCTGAAGAACCTACCTCTTTAAGGACTTATATAAGGAAATCATAATAAGGAGCCCTAAAAAGGTAGGTTCTTCAGGGTTAAGGTAGGTTCTGTGGGGTTTAGGGTTGGGTTTTGGGGATGGGGACTGATACGAGAACCAGTCTCACGGGAATGAGGAGTGTCATTGGATGTAATCATGGCCACGCACTTCCCAGACCCCCGGAGGATCCAAAAGGTAGATCTTTTAAGGGGGTTCCTATAAAGTACCAAGAAAAATAGCTAGGGTCCAAAATTAGGGGATCTACTTTTAGATCCTCCCGGGGGTCTGGGTTGCTGTGTTTATCAATAAGGCCTACCTCTTGGATATGTTTGCTGTCGGATCGTTGCTTGATGTTGGAGTCTAGCAGGTCTAAAACAGCTATGCTTCTTCGAAATATTCTGATAACGATGACATACACCAACACGAAGGTAAATGTGCCATAGCTGCTGCAAGTGCATCGCTGCTGCGGCAACTATCTACTATAACGACCGGAACTACTATGGTACTGGGACTAGTAGTTCGTAGAATAGAGCAAGAGTATCCGAAACGCTCGGTTAAGAAAGTGGATCTGGTACACAGCCACCCAAACATGAATCCCGAGCCGATGCGATGTGACACCAAGTCATGCGTGGTTCTGCTGCCATGCACTGTGGGTCACTAGCTTCGCTCTTGATTTTACCGAGTGATTGAAAAGCTGGCGTTTGTCTGCCCTTCCTGCTTCCAAGTTTGTTCTTATTGTTTCCATTCTTCTTCCCGCTTGCTTGATTGTTCGCGGCGTCTTGGCCGGCACTTGATATTCCTCCGAGCTTGGTCTGGAGTTCCGTAGGAATCTTAATGCCAACAGGAAGAAGAGCAATTAACCAATAATGCTCTTGCTAGCTATGCATCATGGCACTTTCAAACCGCTTCTAAAAGTTGGCTCTTGCTCGATCTCAGAGCCAGGTTTCAAGGAAATGCCAATAAGTTAAGAGCTAAGTCCCGAACAGTACTTTAGAGACACGACGAGGCCCCCGAGGTTAAGCCGCGGATCGGTCGTGAAACCAAAGCAGTGAGAACTGCACCACAGCCACGGGCAGCAGGAACCAGGATTGCGAATACGCCTGCAGGGTGCGAAGCCGTGCTCTGGGAGAATTTTGACGATACGGGGCTCCTGTGCTGAACCTACATGCCCCAAATGTTTTCTGCGCCTTAGCTTCAGATCATTAAGCTGTAAACATGGGGTGTCAGGGTTGGGGGGCTGTTGGCTAGGGTCGTGGGTGCTTTGTAGAAGGATTGAAGGGCATCTTCAAAGCGTTGGAAAGAAAGCAACATCTTCCATGAGACTTCCAGGATCATCTGATTTCTGGCTCTGACTGTAATTGAAATTCTAAATTATCCGAATCGATACCTAGTGTACACCCAGCCGCCTCCGGGCCAAAGGGGTTACCTGCAAGAAGCAGGGCTGCCAGCATCGCCCCTATGATGGTGGCGAACACGGTCGTAGCAGCATTGCCTCCGATGCTCACGATTGGGCTGTGAGCGCGAGGGTACTACTTCAAGGGTCATGGGGCCTAGCAACGAGGCTTATAAATAAGGTAACTATACTTGTAAATTTCTAAATCTGCTATGTATTATCCAAATTAAGGTACTTTCAAGCTTACTTACTAGGTCTTCTGACCCTCCAAGTAGGACATACGCAAAGGTCGGATAAGACCTGCAGAAGAACATGCATCACACTCTCACCCAAACCCAGAACTCACACCCCAAGTTCCCTCCCAGGGAGATTCCGGAGCCCTGGCAGTGACTAAGCAAAGTCAGATTTCGGGCGCAATGTTGAAGCCTAGGGGTTTTGGTGTTTGAAATTTTGAAGGCGAAGGCTTCAGATGAAGCAGTGTAGGGATTGGTAATTTTTTTGAGGGGGGGGGGGTTAGGGTTTAGGGACTAGGGCTTGGGGTTGAAATGGTTTACGGAGAGCTTTAAGCTTTCAGCCCTCCTTGTTGCCGCCCAACAGGATGGTCCTGAAGCAAAAGAACCTCAAGCTTTCCAAGCTCCTCAGCAACCGCAACCGAACGCAACATCTCGGAGCAAGGCCTAAACTCCGAAAGCAATAATCCCTCCTAAACCCTGAGCCCTGAACTCTAATAGCACCACATCCACAACCCTAAACCCTAAAAGCCTTAAGCCCTAAACCCGCATCCTATCTAATTGAACTTCAATGTGAGCCGGCTTGGTGGCTCAGGGCGCCAAGGGCTGATAGGGAACCCTAAGCCCCTAAACCCTACAGGATTTAGGGTTTAGGAGTTTAGATTGTAGGGGTTTAGGGTTTAGGGGTTTAGGTTTATAGAAATTGTTAAGGGTTTGGGTGCCAATAAGTTTTGACCGAGTTTTTTTTTCCGATCCATGTTTTGGGATTGGTGGGCTGGGGGGGGG
>BGNK01000281.1:259702-281298 GCA_003297005.1 Symbiodinium sp. clade A Y106 | reverse complement strand
AAGGAGTGCTGTACGCGACAGCCGAACGTGGGGAGCGCATTGAGGCGTACCGTGCCGCCCTCCGGAGCGCCGATCGCCTGGCTGACGCCATGGCTGGTCTCGATCATCTCGCCAGATTCCAGCACGGGCGGTCCGCATGTTAGATCCCTAACACCTGTTAGATCCCATTCGACTCTTAGATCCCTTGGGTGGGAAGTCGAAGAAAGTTTCGATGATCATATTGACGATAACGTGGCAAGATATGATGTGGTTTAACCATGAACGACGACGATCTTGTGGGTCAACGCCGCCATCCAGCGGACATGTACAGGAATTGTACGGCCCTGCATGCCATGTATAGCGGCAGATCTTAAGTTTCTGTGTGTTTCATCATGTTGTACAGCGTAGCATGCTAGCAGTTCGAACGAATTGCTGTATGTTTCACATATCGACGATGTTTCACCCATGGGAACGATATCCGTCGACGACCGAGGATGATCGTGACCCATGTTTCGAGTGGGAGAAAAATAAAAACCCCTATATATTTTATTGAGATATAAGATAGATAGATCTATAATGGATATATAGATCAGATCGAAGCTGATCCGTGACGGTGCAGTCCAGCTTGTATGCATGCAGTTTGCGGCTGTGTGCGGATGTATCGAGTGCACGGTCGAGTGCCTCAGGGTTTTTGTTCGAGCATGCATGGTGTTGCATGTGTGCTCATGCATGGACACACACGCTGTAGACGGCATTGATCATGCAGAGTCCAAATCGACTGCTCCGTACATCGAGCTTCGAAACGGCATGATCGAACAATAGTACTGTATATACAGCAGTAGCCTTGCCTCGTAAGCCATGCCCGCCTCGAGAGTGTGTCATGAACGATCGAAGAAAGTCGAGAATTTGGCAGAGATGTTCTACTCCCATTTGTGCAAGCCGGAGCACCTCCAACAGATCAAAGAGACTGGGGCATTGACTCCGACATATTCCATGAGACATCGGTGCACTAGAGAGAGAGTTTCGTGGGCAACCTCATTAGACGGTCGCTGGTTCACGAATGGGCTCGTGAAAAGTGCACTACAGCATTTGCTGAAAACCCATGCAGATGTTGTCATTCCTGCTGACACACCAGGGTTTTGCATGGAGCAGTGGCTTATTACATCGGCAGAAAAGCTGGCACAGCTACTGAAGCGTGCACGTCGCAGCACTGCCGCAGCCGCAGCCATGGACGACCTCGAAACCCAAGCCTGGGATATGGGTGACGAAGCAGCACTTGACCCAGCGGAGGACTGAATTTATAAACAGGTCTAGTTCGAAAGATTCGCAATTTTTGCTTGCTACATATATTTTGTCTTTTTGTATGTGTGTGCTGGGCAGGATGCACAAGTGCCACTGGTGACAAAGAGGTCTTCCGGTGAATTGAGTGTTTCTTTCCTGCAATAAAACTCATGAGTTCTGATTTCGTATGCATGCTGAGTGGTCATTTAAGGCTGCAAATATCCAGCCTTCCAAGCGCTTGCGCCTGCGAGGAAAGTCGTAGCTGGGCATTCGAATCATCATGCACCCGCACAATGTTAGTTATTCTGTTTTGGGCACTAGCTCGTTCCGAGGCCGAGCTACCTTTGCATCCCCCCTGTGCCGGAGGAGGCTGCTTCTCAGCTCAATAATTTGTCTGCAAGGGTGTAATATAGGGTTGTAATTGAGAACTCTGGTGTATCCAGGTGCAGGATGGGGATCACGATCATGGCTTCGATGCTGATGAAAGCGGGGACCTTCCTGCTGGTGCTCCTGAGGTTGCTTATTAAAAGCTATCGTCGCGCGAGTGCCACCCGAAATTCTCCGAAGCCCTTAAAGTGGTTCTTCATCGATCCAAGGAGGGAGAAGATTGGGCAAATGCGCCCTGTCTATGCTGATACTGCGATGCAGCATGTGTGTGTTTGTGTGTACACGTGAGTTTGAGATTGATTGGTTTCCGGGTAGTTTTGTTTGCTTTAATTTAAGGCGACGGAATATGATGGTAATGCTTCGTCGGATGCACAGTACTATGCCGAGGACCGGTTTTTATTTCTTCGCATCTTATAGAGGGGTTTTGAACTGCTTGTTGTATTGCCCTGAATTCCCACAATTCTAGGATGGACGAGATGTTGATTGGGACGCCATCCACAAGGGCCATGTGGAGTATTGTGAACGGATGGGTGTGGATCCCGAGCCAGAAAATTCGATTTCACGGGTTGGCAGTCGTTGTGGTCCAGGGCAATGGTTGGATGCAGATGGTATCTGGCACTCGTCCCCATGCGAGTGGGATGATGAAAATCACGATGATGATGATGATGCCGGGGCCTGGAACGAGGATGAGGATGAGGGTGAAAATGAGCAGTATGGCAACGATGATGCTTGGGAAGAAGATGGAGTCGGCGACCAAGCCGATCAGGAGCCCGCCGACTCCAACTGGCCTCAGCCTGCGGAGGTGTCCGCGGATGCGGGCACAGAGGCCGATGAGCACGGCGAGTGGCCCGAACATGCCGAGCGGGCTGAGGCCGCTGATGAGTCCACGGAGTGGCCTGAAGAGGATGAGGCCGCTGGTGTGTCCATGGGGTGGCCTGAAGAGGATGACGCCGCTGGTGTGTCCATGGGGTGGCCTGGGGCGACTGAGGCCACGGAGTGGCCTGAAGCGACGACTGAGGCCGCCGATCGGCCCGCAGAAGGACGACTGAGGCCGCTGATGAGAATGCCGAGTGGCCTGGAGCGACGACTGAGGCCGCTGATGAGTGGCCGGCAGAAGCGACGACTGAGACCGCTGATGAGAACGAGTGGCCTGGAGTGACGACTGAGCAGACCGAGTGGCCTGAAGCGACGACTGAGGCCTTGGATGAGCAGGCCGAGTGGCCTGGCATGACGACTGAGGCCGCCGATGAGGCCACCGATGAGCAGGCCGCTGAGTGGCCTGAAGGGGCGGCGGAGGCCGCTGATGAGCAGGCCGAGTGGCCCAGTGAGGGCCCAATGGTGACTGAGGCCGTCGATGAGGCCGCTGATGATGAGGCCCCGTGGGCTGAAGTGGTGGCGGAGGCCGCTGATGAGCAGGCCAAGACTGAGGCCACGAATGGGGCCCACGATGCGGGCAGTGCTACGTGGCCGTCATGGCCAAAAGTTCCGATCATGAGTGTGACCCAAGACTACCCGAGCCAAATGGACAAGGATCGACTCGACATCTTCTGGTCCAAATACAAGACTAAGCAGGAGCTTGTTCAATCAGACATGTACATGTATATATGTAGCTAGCTTAGTTTTCAACCCAGCCCCACTAGAAAAACAGAGTGGTTCGCAGGATCCTGCTGCCGTGGAAAACAAAAAGCCGGATGATGTGTTGCCGACGAGCCTCCAGGACACTAGACGGGATAAATACCAATAGATTCAATATAGTGTAATATTTCAGGGAAGCTACAGGATTGTATGAGATTCGAGGCTGGGATGTCCATTCGACGAAGTAAAATTGTGAGTAAAAATACAAATTTAATTGGCAAATGAATGAGTGTATGTATGTATATAGATATCATGACACATGTTATTCGTGTGTATGTGTATATATATATATGTAAACATGATATGTAGAGGTATATGTATATGTGTATATATGTATATGTATATGTATATGTATATGTATATGTATATGTATATGTATATGTATATGTACATGTACATGTACATGTATATGTATATGTATATGTATATGTATATGTATATGTTGTGCATATATATATATATATACAGACACTGTAAGTGTACTTAAGACACACAAAGAAGCACACACGTGCAGAAATGTTCAAATACATGATTTCCAAAGATAAGTCAGCACGCAAGTGTATAGACCAGAAATTGACACACAAGTGATTACAAAAATAGTAAGTCACAGTTTGTGCATGTATATTCACACACACACACCCATATATGTGTGCTATACATAAAATCTTTCATCGACATCTATCTCTCTATATATATATATGTACTTTACTTCGCATGCATACAAAAATCGTGCAGTACCTCTGGCAGGCCTTGGCTTGGCAGCTTGACCAGGCGGCCACGGATGCAGAGCGACTTCAGCTGTGTAATAAACTTGTCGACTCTCGGATGCTTTAAAATCAGCCGCATCTATTAATACTCGAAAACAGAACAAGACATATATGCAGAGTTTGCTGAGGCAGCAACCCGCAAAGCGAATGGTTCGGCAACCAGCCCGACTGAGTGGATCTGCTGCATTCAACCCCGATATGTTGTAGAAATCGACCCTTAGAAACCCTGCCCAGGTGCCCGAAGATTGACCCCGCAACTGCGGAGGCTCCAGCATTCGGGCTGATAGCACGGAGAGGAGTGCGCAGAGCGCTGTGTGTGTTGTGCACGCAGCTCTTCATTGCAGGCTATTAGTAAACTAGACCAACTAACTATCTAAAGCTACAGCGTCGGGATGGTTTTGATTTCTGATCGAATAAGATGATCACAAA
Organism: Symbiodinium sp. clade A Y106; assembly: GCA_003297005.1. NCBI lineage: Eukaryota > Dinophyceae > Suessiales > Symbiodiniaceae > Symbiodinium > Symbiodinium sp. clade A. Next base: position 276,820 of record BGNK01000281.1, on the reverse strand, counting down.
CCTCCACAGACCCCGGATTGGATCTGTAATGGCCTATATTGTATACCCGTACCCTGTGAGTATATCGGCTAATATTGTCACCCCAGGATCTATGCTTCGAAGTGAGTTTAACTCATGCCCAGCATCCCAAGCTTGAACGTGTGCACAGGCCGCGAAGCCAGCGCCGGGTGATCGCAAGCGCGAATGCCGAGGTCCTGCTGTGGCTTTGGCTTGAAGTATTCGTGGAGTCACTGTTGTATGTTGAGCTAGACAGTTAAAGGCCCTCGATCGCCACTAATGCTGGAGCTTCGAACATAGCTCAGGAGTTCGAGATCCCTGTGACTGGAATACCCGGTGTACCCGACAGTGTCGTCCAGGCAGCATTCAAGGGCAAGCACAGTGCGGTGGTTCCCCAGCGCCAACGACTTCTGGTTGCAGCAAATAAGGCAACAGACGTAGAAGCTGCAGCTGCCACCGCAGTCACAAGCACGAATGCCAAGCCCGGGGCAAAGGCAAAAGCAAAACCCAAGGCGGGTGCAAAAGCAAAGGCAGAGAAGACCGACGAAACCAAAGTGAAAAGAGCACCGTACCCAGACACGGAATACAACATCCAACGAAAGGCGTTCTTTGCCACGCTCCTCATCTGAATCTAAATCTGGAATCTGCAACTACAGCTTGGAATTCTAGAGCATGTGCTTTCTGCGTGCCAGCCCAGGCTTCCACCCATGAGCATGGCCGACAGACAGAGCAGGCAGGAATTCAAGACCCTGCTTTTCAATATGGTAGGCTTCGATAGCTGCGATGAAGTACGCGTTGGCTCGGCCGCTAAATTCTCATGGGCTTCAATGTTTATAGGGTTTACTATTCGGTCATTGGATATGTGTCACAGTTTGGAGTTTTTCCTGAGAGTTGGTCGATGGGTTCAGCTGCAATTAAATGCGATTGTCCGCTAGATATAGTCTGGATGCTTTACAACGCAAAGAATTCGAGACGCTAGGTGTTGAGCTTCAGGTTGCGAGGATGAAGGGTTTCTAGAGTCATAATACAATGATGATAATTAATAGCAGTACACCCCACTCCGATGTTATAGGGTTCTGGCTGCAGTTGGGATAAGTCTTCCAGTGTTAGACGAGGGCCTAATGATGAGGGGTCAGAGATTGCGTTCACTGGCTTATAAACTTCACTTCGATCGGCATCTGCTTACAAGAAGGTCTGGGCTGAGGATTGCGAGTTGGGCCTCATAACTTTTCAGGGGACTTAGAAATCCTATAGGTTCCCGGGTCTCCGATTGAGTGTTGGGCCTGATATCTTGTCAGCTCAGTTAGAAATCCTATAGTGTCCTGGGTCTCCGATGCATTGAACCAATAACTTGTTAAGACTGCTAAGAAGAACAAAGATTCCTGTATGTTTGGAACACTAAGCTAATATGCACGTGCTGTCCTCCGGCACGATGTAGCCGTTCACATCCGTCATATCGGCATGCCTTCCAGTTATCGGGTGATCGAAAAAGAGATAACGAGGGGGAAGAGAACGAGTGAAAGAGAGCAGGAGTGTTTGAGTCTTTCTAGAGTGTACGAGGAAGGTGTAATGCAAAAATTTGTTGTCAACCATATGAAGAGAGATTGGCATAATCAATATAATGGAGGCAGGGATTCTGGAGCTATTATTGTTCTGTCATTCAGAATTTGAGATAAAGCTACAAATAGGGGAGGAGAGGGGAAGCCAGGAGGGAGGAAGGTGAGAGAGCGAATGGGGCAAAAGGAAAGACGACGTTAGATTTAATTATCGGGATCCATTGATTCCAACCGGCCAGTACTAAATCAGGAGAGCTAGAATGCTTTGGCTAATCGAATGCATGTGACGCGATGCCTCAATCTGCGATTATAACGATTCCTAATGATCTGGCTGTCTCCGAACATCGTCTTGCGTGGGCAATGTGACGATCCATTAATACGGTTGAGAGCATGACTCCGTTTGGGCGGTCCAGCGATCTGCAAATTCTATGATGGGTGCGATCGCGATCGGACGAGTGCATGCATGGGTGCACGTATCACATGTGTCGCATGCTGCAATCATCCATATCTTTAGTTTCCATAAATCACTAGTGGTGCTTGGTTCCTAGCCTATTGTTGGTCGGTTATATATCAATCGGAGGGATTTTAAATTAATAATTACTAGCTGTGTGGTGTTACTAGTTGGGTCTCATGATCAGGGTCGGGCCGAGACTGGTTGCTGTAAACAACCCCGATGCAGGAGCCGATTGCCGAAACCCTAAATTTTAACCCTCAACCTCAAACGCGGGACCCCGTCAAACCTTGAAAGCGGTGCATGCTAAATCGGAAGCCATGTTTTGTTCATGGTTGATTTAGTTACGAATCCAGGTCGTTACGGAAGCTAGACACAATTCCAACGGTGGCACGTCTACTTGTGCACGGCGAATCCGTGAACTCCCTTGCAACATCACTGGCCTCGCGATAACTTTACATGCATCGAACAGTTTAGGCTTTAGGCTAGTTTCTTTCAGGTTTAGGGGCTTGTAAAGGGATTGGAGTTTCCGGTTACCGAAGAACGGACAAGCAAAACGATTTCGCCTGCCTGCAGGTGGAATCACAGTGATGAGCGCAAGGCGGTGCTCGCTAACATGGATGTGAACGAACAAAAACGTCGCCGCTACGCAATTGTTTGAGGTAGCTTTTGGCACATTGAGGAAAGCGGTGTGTGATCTGCTGCATCTCAGCACGGGTTTGCGCCATAAGGCCAGGGGTCGGTTTCTCTAACGTACAGTCCAAACTTACGCATGTGTAGATCCCTGGTGTGCGGCCTTATGTGACGCAGGGTAATGTTGATGGCAGTGTGCGTACGCAGCTTTTCGCTTGCTGTTCAAAGGACAGCGACACTAATTGCTGTGGGGTTCACAATCTTCTGCGACAGGTCCTCGAAAACACGTGCTTATGCATTATGCATGTCCTGGCATATTGCATGTTCGGTGCAGTCACGGGCCTGTGGTCTGTTGTGTTGTGCATACACAGCTGCCTGTTCGATCCTAGGCTTACACATACATGTTACGCATGCAGGGTTGCCAATATATATATATATATATATATATATATATATATTACCTTCGTTCATGCAACGAGAACTATGTCTTCTAAGATTCTTAGATCTCCGAATACTCACAACAGTATCTCAATATTCTTAGATCTCCGACCATGAAGTTTTGTCGATTGCTCGCGGCCTTGGCGACGTTGAGGATCAGTGGCTCGGTCATCATTATTCCGCCTCAGATGAATGTTCAATTCAGTTCTCGGCTCGGAAAATTAGCGGTTTCGAATCGAGCGCTTAGGCTTTGGCCCCAAACCAAGTGATCTCGATTTTGTTGAAGTTTTTGCAGGACTGATATTGCCGCTTGCATTATCTAACAGACGTGTAGATTCAGATTTGGCGAGGAGCTCACTTGCTGTATTCGGCTGCTGTACACTACGGCTTGAAGGCCCATGCCGTGGACGTACCTCGGTTGCTTCAACCAGAAAATTAAAAATTAACCTAAACGTAGATCTACAGAGGTTTGGTGTCCTTACCCCAGGTGGCTTATTCCTCCAAAATGGATATTTTAACGGCATTTGGCTTCTTGGTGTTCTTGACCTCCGCAACTCGGCTTGATGTTATCGCCCCAATCATAAGTAAAATGTTGATGCCTTTGAAACATAGACCCCCAACCCTAATAGTAACAAAATCATATATGTGCATAGGCTCTGCCCCATAAACCCGAACTCCTAGCTCGACAACCCAAATCCCCTGCTATAGGTGTTTGCTTGCACGTAGAAGCTTTACTGCTTACCCAAATCCCTATTATAATTCCCTTGCCGGCGGGCCGGGTTGCATTTTAAGTATCCCTGATAATTGCTTATAGATTCTAGGGGTCAGACAAACTTAGGCCAGAAGGCTTCGTCCCCAAGGAGTCGCATGGTATGCTGTGCCCTGTAGCAGCTGGATATTCATGAGCTTTAGCTGCAAGAGAGTTGCCAATCATTCAGAACTAATTCAATACGTCGGTGTTCCGATTTCAGCATAACACCTAGGAGTCGTGGGTCTTCGAAGCGGCGACGATTGAATATCAAAGGCCCTGCAGAGTAGACTCGACTTGAAGTGATCAACAAGCTACTTGATTAATCGTATTTGACCTAATTATATGGCAATGTGAAGGCGATCCGAAATTGGACAAGGTGAACCGAGCGAATCGCCTGGCACGACGAGTCGCATACTTGTCGCCCATTTGCATATATGGCTACCTCGGTTTCGAGCGATCGAGAGCTCTGCTTTCACAAGTGCAGTCAGGATGGAATATCACTTCCGATCTGGCTCCTACTACATTCTAGAGAACCCGGCTGGCTCCGTGTTATTTGAGATGCCGTGCATCCGAGTGCGCGGACTTGAAGATAGAATAAGGCATTCGTATTAGTTCACACAATGCAAAGTCGTTGTTACTGAGGCCAGACTTCGAGCGCACAAAGCGAAGGGAGTGAACCTATGTTTAGGTGCCATGGAGGCACCGTCAAAGAAGTGTGTTGCTTGCATGACATATGATTCAACAATTTTAAGAGTGGCCCAATGGAGTGAAACCCAACAATATGCTTACAGTCTAACATCCTCTACAAGCCTTTATATAAGGAACCCATGGTAACAGACCCACCCCATTCTCGCCCAGGTTACACTTTGGGGGACTGCACCGTTCCTGCCCAAGCTGTATGAACATCTGTCCGGATCGAGGAGGATCGAGCCGGGACACAGCCTAGCTTGAGATAGCCTACTCTATAGCAAAGGAACCAATTTAAGCAGCAAATTAACTGCAACCACTACCAAACCGAGGATCTGGCCTTTCTATATCGTTGGTTAACTTCGTAGACTAAGTACCTAGCCCACTCACTAGCTACAGAACGATGTCGTGCACGTTTTGGACCCACCCTTCCCATGAAGTAACTTAAATAGATAATATCAGAACCCTCTATCTGACCCTAGCTATAAAACCCTGAGCCAGCTAAATCACCGTCACTAAATAATTGATCCAAACAGTTAAGTTAATGATTCGTGAGGCCATGACAGTCTGTTTTAGTGACCTGAGTGACGAACTAAACATAAACTAAAGTATCCTGACCAAAAAGAAACCTAAACTAAACCAGACCGACCAGCTCACTAGCAGAGAACCACAACTAGCCAACTATAGGGTGGCATCAATGGTATCAGAGAGAGAGGGGTGCTATTAATTTGAATACGCTCCCCCTTTCATACGACAGTTAGAGAGAGAGAGAGAGATAACGCTAGCTAAGTAGCCTGCGAGCCACCTAATAAAATAAGCTGTCGCAAGCAGATCTATGTTTGTTCTTCTGTACAGTATACGTGGAAGCCTTGGGACGGTAGAGTGTATGGGGGTGAGTATACTATATATGATTTAATATCGAACAACTAGAGGCTCTAAATCTTGGGGTACTTGCCGAAAACGCTCGCAAACTTGAACTGGGCACTAGTGGCTATAATCGGGTCTTGTGCAGGAACCTGCTGCGACGTATCCAGTCCTTCGTCAAGATGGATATCAGCCGAGGCTATACTGATGCAAGTGGCGTCCATCGAAGAGTGCCCTGGCGATCCTGTGGTCGACTGTCTATGCTTCTGTCGTAACACGACCTATTGACACTAATGAACGTATGATCGGGATTCAGGTCGGTGGGAAAGATCTGACAGCTACCGGTATCTACCCGGGCACATTCGCGATGAAAGCGGCTCGATTGAAACCTCAACACCCGGTCACAGTGTGTGTGTGTGTGTCGAATCTGTTCCTGCTAATATTGCTCAGGTTGCTCACATATTGGACAACCACTTCAAGACAATGAAACCAAAACCCGTTATCAACGAGCTCGAGATGGAGCTTTTTGATGACTCCTGTGAAGAAAGCTCTGATTCGGGCCTGGAGAACTTGGTCGGCAATAGCTCCCAGTGATGTGTCCAGCTCGCACCCAGTCCTATAGGCTGATGAGCGGCTTGAGTTTCGGGGTCAGCTGCTAGTTTTGAACTCCCACGAGCTTGTTCTGTGCCCAGATATCAAAACGAACGTTCGATTAGTGTGATGCCTGCGAACCTTATAAGCCGAAGCAGTACGGACCACTAGCGTGTATACCCGTGTATCTCCGTGTATTCGAGGGTTTAAACCCCCGACTAGCGTGTATCAGCGTGTATCGGTTGTTCAGCACCTAGAGCAATTCGCGCGCCCCCGAAGCAACACGTGATCGAGGATCAGATTTAGATCATATCCCAGTAGGATCGGGTCCGCAATGAGTGGGAAAGGAAAGAATAAGGGGACCAGCCGGCCGGCCAGTTCACCAGAGAGCACGTGCGACGAAGCCTTGTGTGTGTCGGTGGCAACACAGCCACGACATTATGAGTATGTTGCCAAGATCCCTGCAAATGCCTTGGATCCAGCCAAAGGAGCTGGCTCGACCAAAGGCGATGGCAAAGCTGCAGTCATTGGTGGCCGTGGCAAAGATGCCTCTAAAGGCAAAACCAATGGAAAGGTTGCAGCTAGCAAAGGATCTGGTGAGCTTGCGAGTGGCGGCACAGCTGCTGCCACAGGAGCTGCCACGATCAAAGGCGACGGCAAGGCTGCAAAGGGCAGCAGCGGTGGTGTGGCAAAGGGCAGCGGTGCGGATGCAAAGGGCGGCACTGGTGGCAAGGATGCAAAGGGCAACACTGGTGGTAAGAATGCAAAGCGCAGCAGCAAGGATGCAAAGGACAACAGTGGTGGTAAGAATGCAAAGGGCAAGAGTGGTGGCAAGGATGCAAAAAGCATCGCTGGTGGTGTCGATTCCAAAAGCAGCGGCGGTGGTAAGGATGCAAAGGGCAGTGGTAAGGATGCAACGTGCAGCCCTGGTGCCAAGGATGCAAAGGGTGGTAAGGCTGCAAAGGGCAGTGGTGGTAAGGATGCAAAGGGCAGTGGTGGTAAGGATGCAAAGGGCAGTGGTGGTAAGGATGCAAAGGGCAGTGGTGNGGTGGTAAGGCTGCAAAGGGCAGTGGTGGTAAGGATGCAAAGGGCAGTGGTGGTAAGGATGCAAAGGGCAGTGGTGGTAAGGATGCAAAGGGCAGTGGTGGTAAGGATGCAAAGGGCAGTGGTGGTAAGGCTGCAAAGGGCAGTGGTGGTAAGGATGCAAAGGGCAGTGGTGGTAAGGATGCAAAGGGCAGCGGTGGTAAGGATGGAAAGGGCAGTGGTGGTAAGGATGCAAAGGGCAGTGGTGGTAAGGATGCAAAGGGCAACGGCGGTGGTAAGGATGCATCAAAGGACTCTGATCTGTGCACACCTCCACCAAAGTCTGCAGCAGGCAGCCCGATCACAGGTACCCCCCCCAAGCCAGCCATCCTCCACAAGGTCACCGGCTGACGTGAGCAAGCCGACGGGCAAAGGATCCCAAGGAGCACAGCAGATCACCACCAGCACCAAGGGCAAAGACTCGAAGGGAAAGGGACAGAGTCCGTCGGATGCCACAGCCGAGCAGCCGAACGGCAAAGGCAAAAGGAAGGCGGACGCCGAGCATGAGCACAGCGTGCGCCGCCGGGTGTCCTTCGGAGAAGGCCGTCTAGGGTATCGGTGTCCGCACGTCTCTCTCTCTCTCTCTCTCTCTCTCTCTCTCTCAGTTCTTGTGTGTTCGTGCATGCATACAATTATGAAACCAAAACCCCTAAACCCCAAATCTCAGTTATACCCTCTAGTTGTCCCCCAACCGAAGAAATCCTAAGCCCTTAGACCCATCATCATAAAACTACCCACGTGCAGTCTCCGAATCCGGATCCACTACGGCGGCGACCCCATCACCTGATGCCAAGCTGCTAGACAAACACGTACTGTAAGCCATTGCATAATTCAAGTTGTGGTTTTGGAAACCCCACTGTGTTTAAAAATGCCGACCTTAAGCAAACCCAGGCCCGGGAAAGCTATTCTCCGTACGGATACTGGCATCTCGACTTTGAGTGACGGCACCGGTCCTGTGGAAATGGAGCCATTGAGTATCCCGGAGCATGACGGCGTGGCTCAGTGGCAATGTGTGTGCAAATTTGTCAATCAGCATAATGATGTGTGCTGTGCCGTGCATATGAGGTCCGACCCTTGACTGATGAAGAAAAAGCGCAGATTGAGGTGCCCTGCTATATCGATTACAATAACCGGACCATGAAATGACATAAAGCCCAATTACCATCCCACCTATAACCTCTCCTGTATGCCCAGGCTTTGCAGAAGCCCAGTGACATCCCGCTGCAGCAGCGGAAGGCCCTTAATGAGAAGCTGAGGCGAAGAATGACGAATGGTGCAGGCCGGTTATCCCTAAACCCACAAACCCCTGAAACCCTTACACCCTAAACCCTATACACGATTCTAGATCGATGATTCCCTATGACCTGCAGGGCTTCGCAAAGGGCTAGTGGCTCAATGGGCAGCGATGCCTCCGGGATCTATGGCACGGTGGCTTTTCTACATTACAATAATATTAATAATATATCACGAAATCGTTAGAGCCTTACTTGCAGGACCCAGCCCCCTATATAATCAACCGGAAACCCAACAGCCAATGGCAAAGGTTCGCCTTTCTCAAGGCATTCTTGCTGGACAGAGAACAGTTGTCCACCATCGAGGTGTCGCCATACTACGAGGAGTGCCTGGGCTCATTTATGTTGCCACACACATGCCAGATTTGCTTGCTAGCTTCGAAATAGACTCGAATTGAGGCTCTCCGAAAACAAAGAGAAGGAAACCTTCGAGGAATTGCCACTGGTTATCATCAAGCAGAAGTACGAACATTTACCAGGAGGGCCCCAGCTCATCGCCGACATTCAATCGAGTCGCTGTCTCAATTATGTAGTTGTACGTTTTGGAATATGGGTTGGTTTCCTGCTTCAACTGCTGTAAGGTCAGCAGGGGAAGAAGCATCCACAAAGCGACCTCCCTGAGTGGCGCATTTACAAGGTCTTCAAGAATATTAATACAAGCAGTGTCTTGTCGAGATCAAGACCACCATGGGCGTGATTGCATGCTGTTTTGTGTTTGTTGCAAACAAGTACCCTAAGGTTCCAACATCAACAGGGTCGGCAGCAAAACGACAGCAACGAAGGAAGTATCAACGAATAAAGCGGAACGCACCGCTGTTGCGGAAGCGCTGGAGGGAAAGGTTGCTGACATGGGAAAGATGACGACGAGCTCCGCAAACCCGCCGAAGGGCAATGGCAAAAACCGTTCAAAGACTAAGGGGAAAAAGGACCATATAATGGGGGGGGGGGTCGGTTTCAAACTATTCTACGGCGGATTCTACGGAGGTTTAACCAGGCATGCACGGTGATTTAGACTACCCTGTTCCAGGAACTGACTGCGGAGGAGGTGGAAGCCAAGGGCTTCCAGAAGGACTTGCAATCGCTGCCTGGCTTTGCAAACCCCCTACGCCTGCAACCCCTTAACCCGATAAGATTGCATGTGACCGCCACATGTAGCTCAGGATCCGGGACTTGAGTGACAAATCAATTACCGTTGCTGCTGGCCTAGCTCATTGCGGACTGGAGAACCAAGAAAGCCTGATCACCCAATTGGGCCGGATTTCTAAAGATTGCAGTCGAATCCGCGACGAGTGCTTTGTTTGCACATGTGAGCAGGTTATAGACATAATAATAATCCCAAAACATTGACCTGAAATCCTGTCCTATTATTGCACAGAACCCGAAACCCTACCCTGAACACTACAAGCCTTTAATCTGTAGTAGACATTCCACATTCCAAGCACGACCTAATAGCCTATAAACCTTGAGCTCAGACTAGGTCCAGGCCCAAACCCTGCGGCTCCCCAATACATCGCTGCAAGCACCACAAACCCAATGGAGAACCGTACCACCACCCAGGATCCAGGCTATGGTCATCGCATCCAAGCCGCTTGCCGAGTGCATCGAAGCTATGGCTGCAGTCAAAGCCGACCCCCTGAAGGATCGATTTGTTTTGAAACTTGATTGGGTTTGATTCAGGTTAATCAATTTAGGGCCGGCAGGACTATCAACGACAAGTTCTGGATGCCGAAGGGATCTACCAGGGACAGGAACGCCGCTCCTGTGCTTAACTAATTGTTGTATGTTCACACAGAATACATCTTCTGAATGCAAAATTATTAAAGACTAAGGCAAAGCAGCCGAGAAGAGAAAACGAGAGAAAGCCGAGGAAAAGAAGAAGCAAGAGGTCAAAGGAGGCCAGGGGGAGGAGGAGTATGAAGATGATGCAGAGCAGGGGATGGATTGGGAGGAGGAACAGTGGCCCCAAGAAAACAACGAAGAGGCTTCGGCAAAGCGTGCCTGCTGGTAGATCGGTGTTGCTTGAAAAGGGGGCCGGGTGGCTTGTAGTGCAAGCACAAGCAGCTCTCGATTAAAGCACATACCATCTAGGCTAGCTGTGTGGGGCAATGTCGATCGTAAAGGACACTTGTTTGCTCACTCGTGTGCTGCATGTGCCTTCTGCATTCAAGCCTTGTGTTTTGACCCTGAGCATAAAAACTGCTTGGGCTTGTGATCGCACTATACGGGGGAGCCGTGAGCGCAGGAGCATGATGCAAAAGTTGTGTTGCCCCAGCCTGCCGCTAGATCTCGATGATCGTTTTGCCGCACCAGCATATATCAGCAACCAGCTGCATGGCCGTCGGTTAACCTGGGATTGATTGTTCAGGCACTTGGATCGAGGACCCCGCACATCCTTTCCAGTGTGAAGTTCTTTGTCCAACTCTAGGGAATCCATACCGAACATAAATGTCCCACGACAAGCCCACGCAGAGACCCGGACTCGATCCCCAAAATACTTAGTAAGTTGCAGTCGGTGTTGGTTTATGTTTTGTTGCATCACATTATCCCTGAACCATTAAACCCTAAACCCTAAACCCTAAACCCTAGGCCCCCGGGTACAAGACCTTGAAAGGAGCCACGTATGGCTAGATTCACTCTCCAGCTCAAAATCTTGTCTATGTAGAGTGATACTCATGGATGCTGCTGTGATGACTCCTGGGATCTCGTGATGGCTTGAGTCGTGAGTTTCGAAATATGAAACATAACGGATGCCTGCAACTGGAGAAAGCTGGGCCAGCCAATACGTGCAGCAAACCTGCGATGATATTCTCCGCCTACTTTCCCACGGGCAGGCCGGGCGCTAACTGTCAGAACCAGAACATCGAGACCCTCAGCGCACAAATCAATGAAAAGTACAAACGACACAACACTAAACCCAAACCCTTAATTGCCCCGAGACCAAAAGGACAAGGCACTATGTGTAGTATGATCCGGGTTACATTAATACTCGCAATTATAACCTGGGACTTGTACATAATCCCCATTCCTGAACTCACGAACACACCGAAGCCTACCCTATATAGATCCCAGAATCTTAACGCACAACCCCGAAAACCTTAATACAAACCCCAGACAACCCTACATAGGCGAAACCTCTGTATGCACAGCATGAATTATGGACTTGGGCTTTCGTGGGATCCGATTCAACACTGCACCCAAAATAAGGCATGACCCCGAAATCTCGAAACCTTACGTATGCACCATACAACATTCGATCCTATATAGCTGTAGCTTCATGATGGGGCCTGAAGTCCGAAACTCTGAGCCCACAACACAAGCTCTAAACCCCAAACCCTTTTCTGGCACCGAGCCCCTAATCCATTGAATTTTCAAACCCTAAATTAATTGAAGCAAAAACCCTGGACCCTGAAGGTATGGCTTCAGTTGTGTGAGCTAATTCCTAAACCCCCAAGCCACAACTACAAACCACTAAAACCCTTAAGCTGAAGCCAGTGAAATTTTGTTTGATGTTTACTAGCTTGGGGTTCGGGGCCCATTAAGAATAGAGGTCCTAAGTCCTAAGTACGTTGTTGCAGCAGAACTTGCTTGCTGATCGATGAAGGTGCCGCTGGACGAGCTCGCCACAGCATTGGCCAGGTTGAGACAGCTTCCTCAGGTGGTTGTACCGCAACTTGGGTGCAATGTGAGGTGCTGTGCCGGCAGTCTACTATGTATCATCTGCTTAATTCGACTCATTGGCTGAGGAGTGATCTACTGCAGCTGGCCCATGGGTTCATCAACCAGAATTCTTGGGGACAAATGAGGGCTTTGGTTCGATGGACTGATAAACAACCATGGCGAAAGGTCCTGCCTCAACCGTTCAAGAGTCACAGCTGCAAGTTAAAACTTTGTTGGATAACGCTGCAATTTCGAGGATCTGTGATTTGATGATCTACTAAGGATACAGCTCAAATCAGCTCCTTAACTCAATGGTGCATGGCTTCACTGACCAACAAAACCGTAGGTTTCATAATGCAGCATGAGTTTCATCCCGAGGAGTACGAAGATGCGCAAGGCACGAGGAGTCGCCTCATCAAGCATCATGTGCTGCTCCCACATGAAATCATCGGTTCCCTTTATGACACCGGCAAGATCGAAATGGTTACGGGGAAGGTCGCCTGATTCAAGTGGGGAACGATGCTTGTGCAAGCATCTCTCTCTCTTTCTCTCTCTCTAGTCTCTCTCTCTCGCTCTCACTTGTTTAAAATGATATATCTCTGTTTGCTTTGTGTGCCCATGCTTCCTTGTTGCTCTCTATCTCTGCCTATCTCGCTCTCTCTCTGTCTCTCTGTCTCTCTGTTTCGGGATGGTATGTTTTTGTTTTCTCTTTTGTGCCAATAGGACTATGATTACCCAGCCGAGGAAGATGATTTGGTGCAATATTGGCACGAGTTACCCCAGACAAATTGGTTTCGGGAGCACCCACTGCTGAAGGCTGCAAGACTACACTTTATCGAGGTAGAGGTGGTCTTTGATTCCTGAATTGTTGGTGTGCTCCATGCAACCGAGGCTACCAATCCCAGATTCTGTATCCCACTCAGGATATATGGGGATGGTGCAGAGTCTACGAGCCCCTATGCTGATTATTGAGCCTTCCCTGGATTGCATCAAACTCACTGCTGCTAGCTGTAACACACATCAGGACATCAAATGTTCGAATGCTTTGCGCTGCTGGCGCCTATGGCCTCCTCGTCGACAATGCTTTCACGCTTCTTGTGTTTCGGCACGTATGAACTAAAGCAGCGCACTAGCGTGGTTCGACACAAAGCCCTTAAGGATCAGCTGCATGAATATGCAGTATCATTCTGGCGATTGCCGCCATACAATTCTTGAGATGATCAAGTGGTCGTTCGACTGCCTGGGCTGCTCCGCCGCAAAAAGCCGACCTATGTTTGGAACGCGAGCATTTCTTGCATTTGCATGATAAGGAGCCGGTGTATACCCGGCTGCAGATCCGTGGGGCAATGAATTTGGCCCCCACTATATGCCAGACCGCTGGAAGCTTGCGGGCCGTCGTATATGTGGGCCATATATTGGAATTTTCGATGGCGTGCAGGCGGACTTAGAGTTTGTGCGCAAGATTTTCTACCTCCGTCGATCCTCGATCAGCATTATCATGAGTATGCTGGAATACATCAATTCTATAGACCCGACCTATAATTAAAGCCCAGGCGACTACTCGAGGAAAATGATGTGTCATTACTGCGAGGAGCCTGCAGCTGCACTATATACACTAAGTGACTACATGTACAAGAAATGCACTGATCGAGATGTGATTCGATTGCAATCATAGGCGCTGTCCTGGACCTACGCAGCGGGAGATCCCGGTGTACCTAACTCACCCGAGCTCTTGTATACTGCCTTTGGTCGCGATGCAGCCCACAGAGGGACGCGGCTAGGTGGCAATAATCCCTACATCAGAGGGTTCCATCAAACCGAAAGCTAAATCCTAAACCACTAAACCCAATCACGAACCCCTAGCTAGACCCCTACATCATTTAATTTTTCAGGGGCTTAGATAAATCTTTGAATCCCTCTACTAATTAATAGCTTACCCAAAGCAAACTCATATATGCGATTCCGAGGCTCGTCGACCCGGAAACATTCCGATCTTTGCATGGTCCATCACCTTTGGCGCAAATTATTGGATTCTCTCCGTGGCGCATTCTACCCGCATTACTTTCACATGCATTCGCCTAATGTCTGGCTTTGAACTTGGAACCTAACCTGATTAGCTCAGGCATCCTGCCCGACTGCATGCATCTACTTCACCTGGCAATTTTTCCAGATACGATCCTGAGCATGTTGTTGGATTTGACAGATGCTTACAAATCCCGCCGTGAGCAAGCCTTGAGTGACATGTGGGAGAACTACAGAGGCTGGTGCGAGTCCCTCGGCAACTCGGATCAAACCCTAAACCAATATAATATATCCGATCAAAAACCAGTGAGATTAATTGGATACCAAATAACACTCGATCTAAGGAGTGCGAGATCGGGCTCGCCGCAAGCTCTTCACTGGAAAAGTTTTGCAACCGAAAAGCCGCGAGTACAAGACGATATCGCAAAAGATCCTTAGTGCCAGCGCGGCACGTTTCCTGATGATGTGGCTTAAAAGCTATGTGATGGCACTCTTGGCGATTCGGCCTGACAACCAGTTCCTCCAGCGCCGAAGCTTAATTATCCTTCTGTGCGCATTGTGTTGTGTGTTTGTGTGCGCTTTGGGGTACTCAATGAATAAAAAAGGCCTAATTAGTTAAGGTTTAGGGTTTTAGGGGTTATATAGACATATTACGGACACAATCCAATATAAACGAAGCACCAATACATCTACATATCGTATCGATATCTATGTTTTTCCACAAGTAAATTCAATCTATACAAGGTTGCGTGCCGCAGTTTGCATCGGCCTTGCCAAAATGGAGGAGGCAATGCTCGCTGAGGGGTACCCTGGCTCTAGTTAACTTTTTTTTTATACTCCGTATATATTAGCTAGCCACGTGTGGTATTTTAAGTAAAGGTCAACTATACACGTGTGTCGCCCTAACAGGCGTCTGTTCTCAAGAGATGAGACACTGGAGCTCGAGAGCTACTACATGCTGTACCGGTCATCGTACAACAGATTGGCTGCTGAGGCCGTGGAGTGGCGTGTGTGCCGTTGGCCAGTGCGGCCCAAATGTCATTACTATGAGCATCTCATTTACGATGTGAGGGGGCTCGATGCTCGTGCCTTTAACGGGCGATTCTTCGCGAACTTCCAAAACGAAGACTGGATTCGACGATCAAAGCAGCTGGCTTTGAAGTGCCATCAGGCGCACCTTTCGGCGCATATCACCTTCAAATACATTCTACAATGCACACTGCAATGGAGGTGAAAATGAAGAGTGTGTGATTGCAAATGCACGCCCATGTACTGGCGCACGTCGTGCATGCAAGCAAGAATGCTATATTGCATGCTCGCGATTCGGCCTAGCACAAGTTTGTGGTAGCATTCATGTCATTTGCAAATAAATTTCCAACTTGCTAACTGAGATTCATGTGAAATACCGGATGGACCATCGGGTGCCTGCAGCAATGAATGCAAAGTTCGAGTGATCGATGGCTGTAAAGCTAATATTGTCGATGTGCATGCGCGATCATCCCAGGATCTGCGGATGCAGTTTGCTCAGATGCACCGCACCTTGGAGTGTTTTAATACCCGGTAAATCCCCCCTAAACCCTAAACCCTAAACCCTTACGGTTTACCCAGTCCTATAATAAGAAAGAGGAAACCTATAATTCCCCACGGATGTGCAGCTGAGGGTTAGTTTGATTCGGTGATATTGGGATCGAGGAGCCATTCAAATTTTACGGCTCCTCAGCTATACGTACTGACGACTGACAAGCGGCAATGTCATCCGGAGCATGCACGAGCTAAGGCTGGTATATATTGCACTTTTGGATTTCATTATCCTCGCAAGAAAAGTGTGTTCTGCACTCGCGACAGTTTTCTCTCTTTCGATTCTCTCATCGTGTTAATTTGATACACACACACACATATATAGCTCTAGATTCTAGATCTTTCTAGTAAAGATGAGCATATATATATATGCATATATATATAGATAGATATAGATATAGATATAGATATAGATATAAATATAGGTATAGATATAGATATAGATATAGATATATCTCGCTCAAATCCTCTCGCCATCTCACTCTAGCTTAAGATTTTTAAAACCAGATCATGCCTGACCGGCAAGGGCGTGAACGGTCGAACATTCTGTACACACACATAATATATATATATATATGTATATATATGTATATATATATATATGTATGACTAGAATTGAAATATGTACATCTAAAAATACAACAATGATCGACTATTAAATATATATATATATATACACCCTAATTAACATCCCTACAGCTTGTTTTGTGCGTGTAGCTCAAATGTTGTTTGTTCGGTTTGCGGCTTTATGAAAAAACCTTAACTGGACCCTAAATTTACTGTAACCCTAAACCCTAAACCCTAAGTGGCTCAAATCATCAGCGGGTTCTCGCTGAAATCATCAGTGGGTTCTCGTTTATTGCTGGATTGTACAAAAATTCTAGCAGTTTTCGAGTGGCTCAAACGACGAGACCTATATATAGGTCCCAAGTTTGTCCGAATTGTGTGGTTCCTGCTTCTTTGCATGCCGCAGCCTGTCTTCAAATATCGGCCACTGCTTGCCTATCAGAGTTTGTAGCTGGAAATCATGTCGGTCAGAACCTTCTCACCAGTTTAGGCCCACCAGTTTGGAGGGATCAAACGGTCGAATAGGCTATTCGACTCTATGATCCCTATATACCCGCAAACGACGGTAATTAACCGTCGAACCGCCCGCGCTGGTTCTCAGACCTAACTGATGTCTTCGATGAGCCCGAGGCTGACGCCGACGGTGATGCCACATTCCTTGGTGTCATGACCGTCCAGGAGTGGCGAGACATGCGCGAGTTTGCGCCCAACNCCGAGGCTGACGCCGACGGTGATGCCACATTCCTTGGTGTCATGACCGTCCAGGAGTGGCGAGACATGCGCGAGTTTGCGCCCAACGCCCCCTGGACTGCACTGTACGAGGCGTGGTATAGGCACTATGCCTGCCGGCAGGGCAATATGCCGATGACATCCCAGCGTAACACCTCCCTGACGGGATGGTCTCATGTGATCTTGCAGCACATAAAGGACCTTGGTGTTCTAGGCTGGGGT